>OMOT01027111.1:0-15522 GCA_900312575.1 Acanthochaenus luetkenii | reverse complement strand
ACATTCATAAATAATACTCATATCATATGTTTATCACTCCAGAAATATTTTATTTTGTAAAGCTTAATTGCATTGTTGAACACTATTCTACAACTCCTTTATTAAACTGTATTATCTTTAATTATCCTATATTACAGGGTTTGTGCAGCCTCTTGCTTTACACCAGCCCTTTCTCCTGTTTTGCTAATTTCAGCCAAGCAAAAGAGCTCCTCTATAAGATAAAGGAGGGATTACCCAGGGGGACCTTCATAGGGGCCATTGGAGTAGACTTAAAATTGGATTTCACTGTTGATCCCCCTTTTTTATTCAATCTGCCACAAAAGAAGGTTAGTGAACAATATGTGAACCTAAATAATGCCACAGGAGAGCTTTCTACATCTGCTACAAAGATTGACAGGGAGACCCTCTGCCCTGATACCTCACAGGGTCAAGGATGTGTCCTCTCGCTGGATGTGTTTGTGTTGCCTCAGCGGTACTTTCAGCTTGTCAAAGTTAAGATCTCTATTGAGGATGTGAACGACAACAGGCCACGGTTCCACGCGAAGGAGATCTGTGTGTCTGTCCCAGAAAACGCACCCATCAATGCTCGTTTTGCAGTGGAGCAGTCGGCAGTTGACCCAGACCTCGGTCTTCATGGAGTGCAGACCTACTGGCTGGTCAACAACTTTGGCATGTTCACGCTGGATGTGGAGGAGAACGAGGGAGGTGAGCTGACGCCCTTCCTCATTGTGACAGAAGCATTGGACAGGGAGACGCGGGCTGAGTACACAACGGATATCATTGCAGAGGACGGAGGGACGCCTCCTCTTCTTGGAACGGCTACTTTAAAAATAGTTATCACTGATGTGAACGATAACTGCCCCCGGTTCACAGAGACACAAATTAATGTCACTCTGTATGGGAATACCACCAAAGGGGCACATTTGGCACGTCTGCATGCTTTTGACCCCGACCTCGGTGCTAATGCCCGGATCAGCTATGCTTACAGCGAACGCGTGCCATGGGACGCCAGGAGCTTGTTCCATTTGGACAGAATCACAGGAGCGATCAAGCTAGCAGGGAAAATAAACACTGGCACAACCAAGTTCTACAAACTCACTGTTCTGGCCAATGGCCCTGGTTGCATACCCGATGTTGCCACTGTTACTTTCCGTGTCATCGAGGTTGTTACCGGCCCCCCTGCTGTCATACCACGGTACATTGCAGCAGAGGAAGATGGGGTAGTAACAATGAAGGAGTCTGAGCCAGCGTTTTCTCCAATTGCTTTTTTTACGATCAAAAACATTGATATGAACCAGCGGGTGGACTGTCATGTGGAGGGGTTGGGCCCGTTCAGGCTAGCTCCGTATAAGCTGTTGAAGAACGAGTACCTACTGGAGACCACTGAGCCCCTGGACTACGAGAAGACACAAGAGTATGAGTTGATAGTGGTTGCCAAGAACACCCGAGGACTCGTCATTAAGACCTTCCTCAAGGTGCAGGTGTTGGATGAGAATGATAATGCGCCAGTGTTTCAACAGTCTCTGGTGGAAATATCTGTAGAGGAGAACAATCCCCCGAACACCTTCCTAACCCAACTCCAAGCCACAGACGAGGACAGCGAAAGCCGCGGGGAAGTCATCTACCTCCTGGGAGGCGATGCCCCGGGCGTCTTCCTTGTGGACCGCGTGACAGGTGTCCTAACTGTGGCCACATCACTGGACCGTGAGGAGAAAGAGACATACCGGTTCATAGTGAGGGCGCTAGACCAGGGAACACCCAGGAAAGAGTCTATTGCTACTGTGGTGGTGACCGTGCGAGACCGCAATGACAACAGTCCGCGCTTCATCAATAAGGACTTCACTTTCTTCGTGCCAGAGAACTTCCCAGGGTATGGTGAGATTGGGGTCATCTCAGTGACAGATGCCGATGCAGGCGAAAATGGCTGGGTGGCACTTTCTATCCTCAATGGCAGTGATATGTTCATGATAGACACAGGCCGCGGTGCACTGAGGGCCAAGACATCACTGGACCGTGAGCAACAGGGGACATACCAGCTGTGGGTTGAGGCAGTCGATGGCGGCGAGCCTGCACTCTCCTGTGTTACCATGGTAACCGTGCTGCTATTGGACGTTAATGACAACCCACCAATTGTACTGTTCCCTCAGTCCAATCAGTCGTACATGCTAGTGCTACCCAGTACACTACCAGGAACGTCGATCACAGAGGTGTACGCTGTGGATAAGGATACAGGCATGAACGCTGTAATCGCCTACAGCATCATCAAGAGGAAAGGTGGCGAGCCGGGTTCATTTGCCATTGACCCAGAAACGGGGAATATCACGTTAAAGAGGGAGCTCAGCTATCGGGGCCTCTACAGCCTTCTAGTGAAGGTCAGCGATCATGGTCAGCCAGAACCCCTCCACTCAACAGTCATGGTTAACTTCTTTGTCAATGAAACAGTTAGCAACGAGAGCTACATCCAGAGTCTGTTGACCAGAGAGGCTGGCATTGAGGTAGAGGAGAAGCCCTGGTACATTGGCCAGCTGACAGAGAGGCCTGAGCTGTTCCCCTGCCAGCCTGTCCTCATTGCTCTCTTGGTCATCTGTCTGGGACTGTTTGTCATAGTTATTACATTGACATCTTACATGTGCTGTACGAGGCTTAAAAAGCACAGAGAGAAAAGACTGGAGGTGGAGATTCCTTTAAAAACGAATAGTGACTCAATGCAGGTTGTGGACAGAAAGTTCAGGCAGATGTCAAACATCTGACATCAATGCCCCACATATCCCCGCAGGACTGTTTACATGAATGTTTACAATGCTCACTGTGATGAGTGTAGTTCTCACATGAAGTTGCTCTTCTTGCCTGGGTAATATGATTGCTGTTATTATGGTAATGTAATGTAGTTAGGTTTAAATGTCAATATGTCAGCGGTAGGATTTTCTTTCTTTCAAATGGGCACATAGCATAATTTATTATTATACCTTGCTAAGACTACAGTACCAAGAGTACCATTATGTATTGGGAAACCAAGGTAAGGAGTATTGGCAATGCAGTAATAACAGCCTTATTACATAGTGATGAGAGCAACTCAATGAGGATGACTCAATCTAAGGTCCTGTGTAAATATTGTACAAAATATTTTATAACTTTATATAAAATCTTTACCTTGGCATGAATGGGGAAAAAAGACACACCAAATGTTTCCTTGATTAGCTTACAACACATTTATTTTGTCTTATATGATTGAATCACAAAATGATACCTGTCACAACTAGGAATATCATAGACAATCAGTTACATTGTTGGAAACATCTGGGATCCAAGTGTTTTACATCAGGTATATCTACTATGTATGCTCATGTCATGGAGGGTTTTTGTGGCCTAATGAAACACAATTCTACCAATTTTAATTCAGTGTTTCATGAAGTAACTGCCTCAAATTGCTAAATCGGTTGATTCAGCAAAGGACTACAAGCTTTCTTAATGCATTTAATAGCGTGACTTTCATTACGAAGTTAATATATGGGACAGTGGAATACCAGTTGAGAACCACTGTTCTAAGTCCTAATCCTGTTATATATGGAAAGATTACTGTGTCAGTGTACATATAATTCCAAAGTTAAACTTTGCAGTCCAGCTCTATTGGCAGTTCTGTTTTCTGTATATACTAACACACTGTACACAAACAGCCATTCAAATCATTATCTATGATGTTTGAGAGCCATGGTTGGTAATCTAGATGCCCTACTGTCTGTGTAGGCTTGATGATGTATGTAAAAACGTTCAACGCCATCCCAATATAGACAGGAGTCACATATTTTCATTAGATTGAATCTCTAGAATTTTAACATTTTCGTTTCACAAAACTGCTTCCAGTTACATCACCCGCCTTTATACAAACATGCAATGCTCAATGTGTCTGTGAAAAAAACGATAATTGCTTGTCAAAGGAAACCACCAATAATTATTAAAAGTGCTATATTTTTTATAACCCATTGGATTTTCACTGTAATGATCATCACAATCTACATGTTTTTGAAATGTGTTCATGACAACTTTGCATGACTTTACAAATGTGACACCGTTTGACCACATAATTGAATTAGAAAGATAATCAAATGGGACAACCTCCATCAATAATATATGTATAATTATATTATACATATATTATTAGCTGCTCCTGTCAAGACCATTTCCCTAACCACTAAACTATATCAAATTGACTTAGTCTACGCAAAGTTTCTCACCTTTCTTGACTGGTATTGGCTACGACTGTGGTACTGGTTTTGTTGAGAGTGATGCTATTTCACAACTTTGTCAAATATCACATGAGAAATAGTGAAACTGCTTTCTCCTCTCCCTGATGAACACTTAGTGCTGTCTGCTTGACAAAGCTATTGTTTTGATGCTCCGTAATACGGTAGCCTCCAAATTTGTAAATGAAAGTTGTTGAGACAGAAAAGCTCCAGGGCCGCCGCATGTGTAATCATGTTAACCATGTTAACCATGCACACTCCCTACTCAGGAACTCCCTATTGTATTGTATGTCTTGTATTCTTCATCAAAAACCTGTCTGGGTTTGGCCAACAGACCAGGAGTTTGTGCTGAGAAAACAAGTTCTTTAAGCAGTTCCCTAAGTCATGATTGTTATTTCAAGATTGCTGCATGTCACCTAAACATAGATCCCTCTCAGGATCCACTGGGCAGAAACGGCTCAGTGCAACCCTCAGTCACCTCTGGTGGAACTGTGCATACAGCAAATAGGTTGAGGCAAATCCACATGCAGCTATACATACATTAGTGTCTTCCAAGTCCAGCAACTATATCTTAGGTACTAATGTCTGACAAAATAATTAAGAATTTATCATAATTTATGAAACAGAGCAACTGCATTGCATTTGCCTTATGCCACAGAACTACAACTGGCTAGTGTTGGTGGAATGTGATCACTAACACAAATTACTTGGAGGAACAGTCAGACAAACAGTATGGTTAGCATCTTGGTCAGGTTCTGTCAAGCTGTTTGAGATGGAAACCTCATAGATGGCTGACGCCAAACAGCCCACAGGACCTGTAAGCATGATCACCTACTTAAATATGTGCGTGCGTGCATGTTCATGTGTATTTAACAGATGCCTTCGCTAAAAAGGGTGATGAACAGAATCAACAAAGTTCAAGATGTCAGAGCAACCTCCTGTCTTGTTTTACGATGGGATTTTAGTTTACGAGATGCTGTTACGAAACAATTATTTGAAAGTGGGAATTTTATTCTTTATATCTTTATATCTTCTTTGACTTTGCTTTTATTTACGTATCTTATCTTATCTTATTACAGATCCAGATAAACATTAGGGGTGTCCCTGACTAAAGAACGTCTTACCTGACTAATACTCATAGGATTTGCTAGAAGAGTCTATTTAATCAACAAATTACTTCCCAACATTTCCCTCCTGCAGCAGCTTAATTCCATCATACAAATGATCAATTTGGATTTAGTATTAATCAAAGATCAATGCATATTTGTGAATACTGTTCAGTGTGCTTATAATTTTCCTCTCATAAAATATGGGGAAAAAAGAAAATGTATATTATAATATTTTAATAAACATTTTCTTGGACAACATTAACAAACTAGAGTTGCTGCAGAAAGTAGCATACAATTATTCAGATAGTTTTTCTGGTAATTCCAGACAAACACAGTATGAGTTTAAAATGAGTACTAATCATTCCAAAATGTTAATGTAGCATCTTTGAAAAGTTAATATACTATCTCAAATAAACCTCAACTTTCCTTGTGCACTAGTTCTATGGGAATAGTTTCAAATGTTGCACCTCTGGTAAATGTCATGATCAGACTTTACCATTTATCAACCAGAATCACTTTCCTTTAAGAATCAATATTGCCCATATCTGGGTGATGCATTCCACATTTGCCACTATTATACAACAAATCAATCACTTGCCCAGGCAAAGGTTGCTTGATGCCAATTGGCATATAATTTAAGATGACTTCTGAACACCTCTACATTACTTTTTACACTGAGTAAACAATTACAGCACATTATTAATTACAGCAATAACAACGGTGGTTCACTTCATTGTATCAGCTTTCTCTTTCACCCAGCTGTTTGAATCAGCTACACTGGGCTATGTGCAGCAGTTACTGAGGCAGTAAACACACAACAGTAACACAAGCCCTTCTGGTATATTATGGCGTAATCCCAGCTGTTATGATGATGGAGTGTGCAATAACAAACAGTGGTTCGGGTTAATAAATGGCAAGGCAATGGTAATGACATCACATCTATTTAATACTGTTTAAACAATATAATAACTCTAAATACAAGTGACATTTCAGACAAATCGTATACAATTTGTGGATTTGTTAGTTGTTGTTAAGGCGTTATCCCTGTGATGGACTGGCGATCTGTCCAGGGGGTTTCCCTGCCTTCCGCCCAATGCATGCTGGGATAGGCTCCAGCCCCCCGTGACCCTGAATAGGAGTAAGCGGGTATAGAAAATGGATGGATGGATGTTAAGGTCCTTCCTTTTTATTTTGTTAAATACACATTTTAATGGTCACAATTACGGTTAAATGTTTACACAGTTTACTTCGGTATACATTGGTTGACCATGAAAACCAACGCACTTTCAATTTGTGGATTAAAATATATTAACATTTTAGCGATAGATGCTGCAACTCTCCGGATTTTACTGTTAAACACAAACTCAAATCTGTTGGTTACATCACGAGCCCCAGCAACTTGCTCTGTACTGTCAAGTATTGAGGTCTATCATACAATACTGCTAGTTGATTGACACGTTCTTCTACCCAACATGGTCCTAAAGATGGGCCTTAGCCTTAACCTTTGTCCCTGAACTGTAACTCTTAGTTAACCTTCAGCTGTTTAATATAGACATGTCTGTCTCTGACTCGTTACATGAAAAAAAGGGGTCACAGAGACGGAGACACACCACAGCTTTTCCACTTCATCACCTGGCAGTAATCCCGGGTTAGTTGTAATGATGATAGTCTGACCTCCCTGTATCCTCATCCCAGGGCAGAATGGAGAATGCACAAGGGACTTTGCACAAATCAGGATGTAAGTTATGCCCTTTTGACTCCTGGTGACCCCTGGGGTTGGTGTTCTGCACTTCAGGTACAAGTCATTGTTGAAAAATCATTATGGCGTCCCTTCGCAGACGTGAATAGGGATTACCTTCAAATCCTGCGAGCAGACAAGACACATCATCGGACCATCAGACCATCAGGACATAGGGACGCATGCATCCACTGTTACTCAAGTAAAACTGGCTTCCAAATATAATCTCTTCACCTTGCAAGTACACTTCTACACTTTTTTTGTTTTGTATCAGTAGAATAAACACATACGGATACACTGTGCACCCAGCCCAACCATTGCCCCTCCCACCTCTCTCTCTCTCTCTCTCTCTCTCTCTCTCTCTCTCTCTCGGAAAGTCTCTCTGACATTACATTAAATTATTAATGGTGTAGACAGCAAGTAATTACTATCAGTCACAGCCTGATCCCATTTCCAGATTGGCTTTATTGTAATGTCCCTGCCTTGAAATCAAACAAATACAGACACAATGCGGGGCCACGGTTGGGTTACACAGGTCTAGTGGAGCAGGAGAGGCTACGTTTCCCAAGTTATGACACCAGATACCCCCCACATACACACACTTTGTTCAACAGCTTCAATAATGTATCTCCATATTCTCTCGCTGAAAATCACTGCCTTTGATCTGAAACAGCTGTCACTTGCTCTGACGCAACAGAATATAATCCAATCGCACCCTTTTGATCCCGCTGTGGATTATGTTACTAATTTCCTTTATTCCCCCGCCCCCATCTTTGCTCTCAATTTCATCCATTTTCATCCCAGCAAAAGAGAGAGAGGCTTCCATGGAATTAATTGCAGCAATGTATTCTGAGCAACTCAAGTCTTTCCCCACCACAATGGCTGACAATTAAATACAGTCCTGTTCTGCCACTGACTGGAATACAATTCCCCCTTGAGGCAGTTCATTTGGATGATGTTATTTCAATAATCCGTTCCCATGGCTACTACAACCAAACATATGAATACGCTAATAATTATGCTTCAGGCTTAATGTTTCCAAGAGCGGGCACATTTCTACCATGACTGAAGGTTTTCAACCGCATAATTTTGTCACTAAATTACAGTGCAATTACGTTACATCCTGGAAGATCGATGCAAATATTTGGTGATGATCGTATGGATGCTTAGCATTGTGTGATAACGGTATCATGAAATGTTTTACTGATGCCCGTACAAGCCCATGTGCAGAGAGCCTTGACTAAACCTCCTAGTATAGAGAGCCACTGCATTCAAAGGCCATCATGAAACATCTTTACAGAGCTTATTGCAACAGGGACAGTAAACATGACTTGCATCTGTCGTGGGTTAGAGTCAGAGACACTATTGCTACTCAGTTAGTGTTCATAATGTGTAATCAGTTTTCCTTCTTGGACATTTGCACGTGTTTTATGACGTGAGAGGACCATCATGTGTTGAGATCGGTAATAGAAAAAGGTTATCTACCTATCGAGACATTTTGCAGGAGAATCAAACCCACCGCCACCATTTTAGATTTCTTTGTGATTCACCATCGCAAAAGAAAGTTTTCATCAACAAGACTGGCAAAACTCACAGACTCGCCATAGAGATTGTAGTGAAACATAACACTCCTCATATCAAGAGGAATCTTTGTGAGTCAGTGAGATATTTATTTCGTTTTGGACACTTGATCCAGTGCAGAAATACGTGTGTGCTTGTGTGCGTTTTAGAGAGAGATAGAAAGACAAAGATAAAGAAGCTCATTCTTCATTAGCATTAGTTCTTGAACAGTAGCTAAACAAAGTGGTTGCTATGTGACGCATAAGTACCATTTGAGTGGTGAGTTTTGGTCTGATAATGATTTTGTAGCCTCCTGTAAAAGCAGGGGGTGCAAAATCCGTCGGGTCCCAGACACCCTTAGCACCAATAAATCTCCCCTCAGACATGCTCACACGCACGCACATACACAGACACACTGTTGTGGTTGAGGAAAATGCCTGTCAGTTATACATGTCAGGACCTTTTCAAAATAATCAGAAAACCTTACTCTCTTCATACCTTGGAAAGCTTCCCACCCAAAAACCTCCGTTTATTTGACCAAATTCTCTGTGCAGTGAGAAAAATAACAATAGAAACTTAGAAAAGTTACATAGTCTTCTTGCAGTTGTTTGAAATGTGCATCCACCAGCGTTTCCTTGGAGCATCGATGTACTTTACACCGAATATCCACCCAGTGGTTGATCTGGGTGGAATTTAAATCGATGTACTTTGTGTGTGTGCGTGCATGTGTGTGTTGGGGAGCAGGAGATGAATATCTCTAAGGGAACTAACAAGTAGAGTAGTTGTTCTAATCAAATAATGTTCTCTGGCTAGCTGACAGCAACTCTAGCTGGGAACATCAGTATCTGTGTTTTCAGAGAGACAGAGTGCTCGGGTTCACAGACCATGGGTTCCCCCTCCCCTCGCTTCTCTCCCTTCTCTCCCTACTCTCTTTATCCCTCTCCTCTCTCCCGGGTGATATAGAACAGAGCTGCAAGACCCCTCAAAGAAACCACTGTTGCACAAGTCTGACCTAGTAAAGAGAAACATAATTATTATTTTTCAGTCATAGACTGATGATGTCATTTTGATAATTTCAAAGACACAATTACATTTTTTTAAATAACCAACATATTGCAAGGAATAAATGAAAGGCTGTTGCTTTTTGAACAATCCTCATGGAATGCTTAAATCACTGAACATTTAATGCCATCAGAAGTAGAGCAAAAACCACCCAAAATATTTGTATACGTAGGAGTTGCATCATCCTCGTGCATTTTAATCTCTTTGGACGGTTTTAATGTCAAGTTGCTGGTTAGCCTATCTGGCTTTGCATTGAATATGTGTCACATGTGTAATTTGGCAGGTCCTTCTTTTCCAAATAATACCACAACGTAGATTTTCCTCACTACCAAGTGAAGAATGTACAGTAAACATGTCATAGTGAAAGATCATATATTGAACTATATGTGTTTGTGTGTAGTGTGGTGTGATGTACTATGTATATGATGCATGCAATGTAAAGCCCTTTGAGACATACTTGTATGGGGTGGCAGTAGCTCAGGAGGTAGAGTTCCCACCCCGCAACTGCAAGGTTGGCGGTTCAAGTCCAGCTCCTCCCGGGAAAAAAATCTGTTGTAGTGTCCTTGAGCAAGACACCTAACCCCAAAATTGCTCCCGTTGAGCAAGTTGGTACCTTGCATGGCTGCCTCTGCCAACGGTATGACATGTAGGTCGCTTTGGATAAAAGCGTCTGCTAAATGCTGTAATGTAGATTAGGTACATTTTATGAAGAAACTGTGAGTGTGTTTGCTCACAAAGCTGTCGTAAATTGTCATCTGAAATTTGATGCACATGTTGTAAACGTCATTCCAGACAAGGCTGTCAAGTTTAATACAGATTTTGCAAATCAGCTTTAGTGTTGGCCACATAGCCTGATTAGGTACAGTTTGAAATCTGACACTCAATCTCCTTGGTATAGTAGAGCCCACATTATCATCGCTTTGGACAAAAGCGTCTGCTAAATGATGTAATGTAATGTAATGTAATGTAATCATGTCATTTATACAGTTATATAAATGTCAACTGACAATGGAAACAAGATAATCAAACAACAACAAAAAATATATTTCTGATAACTGTGTTTTTTCACTATGATTCACATTCAAAATAGATAGTATAACATAAATAAGTCTTCACAAGAAAATTATGTTTCACTCTGCACAATCTACAAGAGAAAACCTTCCTAATCTGAACCCCTCTGGAATGGACATTCTAACTAGTGAGTAGTTCAGATGGCCAAAATACGCTAAAATACCAGGCTGAAACATAATGTGAAACATCGATCCTCGTGTAATCGGCAATAAAACCTAAATTCTGCTGTCTAGTTGGTAATTGAAATACTTTTAATTGCATATATCAACAAGGAATTGTAGAATATTACTGTACCATAAACGTTTGTTGGCCAACCAAGGTTAAGACGGCTTCTACAAACACCATTATTTCGGGAGAGGCTGGTTGGAGTGGCTGTTGACGAAGTAGTGCAATGGTAAGTTTGAAACCATAATTAATGTTACTTTGTTGGCTGGGTATTGTTTGTTTAGTTGATGTGTTGGGTAATGCTTGCTAGCCAGCTAGCGCATCACAAACATCAACAAACTTTAAAGGATTTTTTGTCCGTGACCGCTGCTGAGCCATCCTAATGCATGTTGCTGGTACGACAGTGTTTACAAGCAGAAGTTAAGAAATATATTTTAAATAAGCAATCTTAACTACATTAGTCCACTATTTTTGTTACAATTTAATTAAATGATTCCAAATTGCATAGTATGATCGCATTTATTGCCTGTGTGTGTATGAGTGAAATGTGGTGACTAGACATGTACTTTGTAATCTATTGTATAGTTTGTGCTGTATTTTATGTCGACCTGCCCTGGGACTGCAGATGGAAATGCGCAATTTGCTATAATCTCGTGAAAAGCATCTTTTCTCTTTTTGATATCAATGTTCATTTTTGACCATGATCCCTGACAAATAAAAGTAATAATAATTATTATTTGTGATCCCTGCAGAAAGAGAAGCAAACAAAATACCTTTCCTGGCTTCCACCTCATCAACTACGATTTCGACTTCACAATCTGTGAAATTACATTTCTCCCTTCTGTTCACTTTTGCCTTTAAAAAAAGAGAAAGTATCAGACGGGCCTATTTATGCTCATTAGCGTATTAATCAAGGGTGTTTCAACAACCATTTATGGCCAATTGTGGGAGTAAATGCTTGTTCATGTGCGAATCATTTCATGTTGAATGGTTGAAACATTTTGCCTGTGTGTAGTTGTTTAATGTGTGTAGCCTTTATAATAGCACACCCTGTTTGTAGTGATATCAGGCTTCTGCATAGCTGGGGGACGGGGTCTGCTGCTAGTGGGTGGGGTTGAATGAGAACGCCAGTCTCCTGTACATCCTATAGGTTCCTGTACTACCTTTTCATGAACTTCAAATAAAGATCACATTTTCTCTATGTCATGGTTGGGTTTTTGTTGTTCTCAGGCCTCTGACACCAGACCAGACTTGGTTTTAAAAAGGTGGTGGCAGCATATTCGCTACTCGGCTCGCTCTAGTTAGACATAGCCTCATTGAACCCCAGGTTTATTACATTACATTCACATCAACACATTTTTCATACCCATTTAGTGGTAAATATGATTGTGCTGTGTTTATAAAGCATCACCATAATGTGTTACAGATAAAGTAGATGATCACAACTACAGTAGGTAGCTTAAATATGTGATCTGCTGCAAGTGAGTCAGCAAGACTCGTACAAAAACATGATAGACATTAACGTTTAGTTGTTTTCTCTATAAAGAATAAACGTTGCTATGCTTTTAATGGAGAATCGAATGCTGGTAATGTCTTCTCCCCTCAGAGTAAGTCAAGAGCACTGTAGGTATCTCCTTTGCTCATCCTCCTCCTAACTCCCCACTCCCCAAAAAAGGAGTATAAAGGGCTTAAAATGGAGATGCCCTATATGGTCCAACAAGGCTATGGCGTCAGATTGAGTTAATGGTGTGCTGGGTGAGTGAGTGCCCCTTGTTCATCAGCCATTGATGCATTTCAGGGAGCGTCTCCTCTGTCAAGGGGAACTAAGTCTGCTAACCTAATTGGGCGAAGAAAATGTTCAACTGCCTCTCAGGGCCCAAAAGAAAAACCACACAAAAAACGGATGCATCATCATTTTTCTTATGATTGATACGGATCAGTGATCTGCTACATCTCAATTGAAAGGACAAGCATGTTTGGAGGTGGGCAGAGGAGAGGGAGGATTATGTGCACAAAACACACCACACAACCACACACGTATACCTTATCGCCTGCAGAGTGAGCGTATTGGAATAAGAACCTCGTGGCAATTTGCCAAGAGGGTGGTAGATACAAAAGAAACGAGTGGGGAAGAAAGACAGACGGGCCGAGAGAAATAGGGCAAGCGAGAGATACGGAGGGAATAGAAACTCAAAAAGTCAACGGAGGAGGGAGAAGAAAAAAAAAGAGGGAACATTTTAATCCCTTCTGCACTCTGTTTGTGGTTTCTAGCCCGACAGCCAGAGGCAAAGAAACAGAAACTCAAGACAGAATTGGTAGCGAGGTTGAATAAAGGACAGTGAGAGTGAGATTGGGACAGGTGGGCACAGAGATACGTGCTCACGACGTGGCTCATTTGGTGTCAGGTTTTCCCGTTGGCGAAGGCCAATGCTCATCTGCCATATGGCACTACAGCCAACTCCATATTCACTCATGGAAGTGGCGCACTTTATTTTTGTTCTCAATCAAAACCCATGTAACCGTTTCAAGTCAGCAACAGAAACCTTGCTTCGCTTTTTTTTGCCATGGTTCCCCATTGAATCCCTGCTTCTTAGTTGGAGTCTAGCTATCCTCTCCACAGGTACAAGCTCACTGCTGGATTCAGTGGTTCATGCACAAACATTGGTAAATTGTGCTAGTGATTACCTAACGGTTAGAGAAGCAGGCATGTGAACGGAAGGTCATCAATTCGAAATCCCAGGACTAGCTGAGAAGATCTGGGTGCAGAATGAATATCGTTATCTGAACGTCAGACAGATAACATAGCTTAACTGCCATTTAATTTCAACCAATCTATTAAACGTCCTTGCATTGGGTCATGTGATGGTGACTAAGGGCACCTGTGAGTGGCGTTACACTGAGGTTCACCTTGTCTGTGTGTGGGCAATTTTACACATCTCCATAGGTTAAAAAAAGTTACTGTCTCGCACACACCATTACAAACAGATGCGAGAAGTTTGAAGCACACTTTTAAAAATGTACGTTTCACTGTTGTTTTCCCAACAGGAGGCTCTGTCAGATTGGATGAGCTGTAACGGGAGCAAAGCTTCTCGCTCCTGCACTGGTGCAGCACCAAAAAGAAAGCAAACTGAAGTGTGGGGTTAAAGCAGGACTACAAGGCTGCCAACATCAATATAGCGATCCGATTCTCGAACAACTTTCTTTTATTTTTGTAAGTAGCCATCTGGAAAGGAGTCAGTAGCCGGTTATGTATTGTGACACACTCAGGGGTGTTCAGAGTGTTCACCAGACTGGGAATAATACATTCACTGTCCTGACACAAGTCAGAGTAAACGGGGTTATAGTCCACACGCTTCTCTAACCCAGTAGAATGGTCAAAGTCCAGAAACAGAAGCGGGTTCTTATACAGACCAACGGGCGTCAACACCGGGAAAGGCCCATATCGGTGGTTCAGTGACTCCCTTCTCCTATGGCTCCGCCGGCTGCCACAGAATATACTGTAGTTATAGTTATGGGTATAGAATAAATAGATATAGCTATAGATAATTAAAGTGGATGGGAAGTGATTAGTAGATCAGTCCGGCATTCACCTGTTTTTGTCTGTCTCAAACACACAAAATGACACTATATTTGAGAAGACACACCCCATTTTGTACATCTATACTGATCCCATATAGTCTGATGTCTCTCTGGAATCCAAATGACAGAAATAGGGACAGCACATTTTAATCCCTGTGTATAACCACATTTACTGTTCCACGGTCCTTGCACCCATTTTTTTATCTATGCGACTGTTAGCTGAAATAAATACTTTTCCATTAGAAGTGGTTCCACTGCCTTTGCCCTTCTCCACACCCTTCACAGCTGTGCTTATATGTCTACATATCCAGACACAGGAAGAAATGAATAACCCTCAACCAAACATAAGCCTCTTAGGGGAAGAGAATCCTTATGGCACTAATCATCTCTGTTGATCGGGGGCTGGGGGCAGGAATGCAAAGTCTCTATTGTCCGCAGGTTAATCCTGGGAATCAAAGGGAACGGGTATGTCATCGGACAGCTAGCTGTGATGAGCAGTGATGACTAGAGTGAAACTGGAGAAGATGTAAAGCGGGACAGAGGGCACTTGCTCTCCTTAAATTGGGGAAATAAATAGATACCTTTTATTCTGAATAGTCTATTCCGCTGAAATGTCTGCTACTGTCGTTCGTTTATACATCAGAACTATCATTTTAGGCGAGGACCTGAAAATGACGCCAGCAACCGGCAGGAACGGAGACGCCGACAATGGACAATTGGGTGCACTGATACACTTATAGTATATAATTGAGATGTGGGTAATGTTGCTGAAAACTATGTTTGTTATACCAAAGTGAAATATCCCTTTAAGCAGAATAGGACACGCCAACCTCGATGACAGACGGGACGGGTGACTTTGTTAGGAAAACACTTCAGCTCAGTGACATAATGTACTGTATATTGACATGGTGAAAATGACACGGCAAGTCGTGTTTGTCAGTGGCACACACATTTAGACACACACACACACACACACACACACACACACACACACACA
>OMOT01027108.1:0-16751 GCA_900312575.1 Acanthochaenus luetkenii | reverse complement strand
TGCTGGCACTCCCCTGCCCTGCCTTCGGTCCGGCAGCCCTCCAGGTAAACCCATCACAGACCCAGCCAGGAGTGTGCCTTACATGGAGTCGCCAATCGCTCTCGCTTTTTTAAGTCACCCCCTACCTCATCAATGTCAGCAGAGTGCCTACCTACTAACCATGCCTGTTAGTGTCTGTGCTTTTAAATCATAGTATTATGCTCCCTGGAGGTCACACTGATTGGACGGGTATGTAATTGTTTTGGGGGTCAATGCTGCATTTTGTTGATTGAGATCGGAGGACACTCTTTCTGTAGCTGCTACATTTGGTTTTCCAAAGGTTCATGCGAGTGATGATCAATTTGATATTTATAGGCGTATGGTCTTCATTTGGTTTATGCCCTGCTTTTTAAATGGTCAAACGTTTTAGTTTATGATGTTGAAGAGTTTGGGCTCATGAATGCTTCAAACATTGTCATGAAAAATGAAACGTTGCCTTTCTGCTTGCTGCCCTACAATCTTAAGCATCAGTTGGATAAACTGAAGCAGTTTAACGCCGAGTAAAGATGGCCGCATCCAGCCATTAGACCTTCCTCCTGCTTCTCACTTGACAGAACGTTTGTGTCAGCAATAGCTTAGAATCTCTCCTACTTTTTCTGGGGTTTTAACAAGTCCTTTTTTCATCTATGGATGAAATGCACACGCTGTATTTTTATGATTTTGCCTCCTCATCAAAAGCTGTATTTTAATCCCTCCCCTTTATAGTGAAGGTGTAATATTGCTGCTGTGACACTCTGAGGAATGTGATCTAGTCAGCAGTAGCTCAACCACCGCTCATCCGCAGTGACATATGCAGTACACTGTACTGTGGCTCTCGTACTGCACTGTACCTCTGTTGCTGAACTCATAGGATAGTATATTTGTCATGTCTAGAAAGTGAGACGTTTAATGGCTGGTCTACTGGTTCATATTTAAATGTATGAGGCTTTGTTAAAGTCACACTGAAATGATTGTTATCTAAAAAGCGTTTTAATGTTTTTAAATATATATATTGTATTTTAATATAAAAATCCCATTACTTTTACTTCCTGGAAAACAGTGTATCCTTAATGATTACCTTATGCTATACCAGTAGGCGTAAATAAAACATTCCAACCAATAAAACCATCACATATTTTTGAGCAATCCCGCCCTTCCCATCAAATAAAACTGCCGTTCTCTCCCTAAATGATATCCCATTGGTTTACACTTTTGAATGCCTCGCCCCAACATGGTTTCGACAAAGGATGCTTAACGTGCAGTATGGCCTTACTTGTGGCACAAATGAAAAAATACAAATGTCCCAAAGTGGGATCAATAATGTACCTCCACTATCTGTTTGGTTAGAGATCTGAAAGTACTGGTGGTTAAGAGGATGCTGGTCATTCGATTGGGACGCCTGCTCGATTTATTATATACTCAATGTTCTCTAGTATGCATTGCTTTTATGGGTGTGTACACTGTTGAGTGCTCCACTTGAGACCCATACTGCCAATACAATGGGGTTCGTGGTGATTCCTTCCATTGGAGATGACGTTAGCATCACATGCAGCTCATGAGCATTCTGCACGCTGACAACATCTCCCCCTGTCTGCTCGACCCTGGGGAAACCATGATCTGTCTGTCTGCACTCTGCAACAGACCTCTACTGGACAAATAGAACCACGCCACCCTGCCAGTCTGAAAGGCCGTGCCTTGCTGTATCACAAATATAATCTGTGCTTATTTGTTTTTCCCAAGTATTGTAATTGTATGTAATTATTCCTTCCTCCCTCTCCTCCCCCCGGCAAGGTCTGGAGTCACTGCGTGACAGTGCCCACTCTACACCGGTGCGTTCGGTGTCCCATGGGGACACCTTCATGCCGCGCTCCCGGAGCCAGGCCACGGACGCCAGTGAGAGGTCAACGGTGATCTCGGACGAGGCCTACAGCCCCTCCGACAGCGTGCTGCCCACCCCCGTGGCCGAGCACAGCATGGAGGTGGCCGTCTCGCGCCAGATCAACGGAGCACCCTGCAGCATCGAGGAGGAAAGGGAGTCGGAGGCAGGCGCCCCCACGCGTGGGGAAGGGGGTGATTTGGGTGCAGACGGTAGATCGGCACAAGAGGGTGCAGGGGGGGACTCGGCACTCAGCGAGGTGGAACAGGTGAATAAGTTTGTCTTAAGTGTCCTCCGTTTGCTCCTTGTGACCATTGGACTCCTCTTTGTCTTGCTCCTCCTCCTCATCGTCCTCACCGAGTCAGACCTCGACGTTGCATTTTTACGTGATATCCGCCAGACCCCCGAATTTGAGCAGTTCCATTACGAATACTTTTGTCCCCTCAGGCGATGGTTTGCCTGCAAGCTCCGCTGGGTGGGCGGGTTGCTCATTAGCAAGTGAGAGTGAGGCCGCAGAGTTCGTAAGCCCATTCGGGGGGTTTGAGAAGACGATTAGGACTGATGGAGGGCCTCGTCCCGACCATGAACCCTGCTTCTCTCATCATCCTCCTGCAGACATACAGCTTGGACCACTCCTGGTAACACTGGGCCAGGATCTCTCTTCTCCTCCATTTTGAGTTACCTCCCCACCCCACCCCTCCGTTTTTGCTTCTTTTTTTTTCTCTTCTTTTCGTTTTCTACAAAGACAGAAGACATTTTTGCATTTTTTTAAAAACATTTTTATTTCACGTCATTTCAGGTATTTTATTTTTTCAAATAATACAAACGAAAAAATATCAAAGTGAAGTCAAAGAACTGAAGTATTTTAAACAGTTCCCTTTTAGGAACGAGAGATGTTGTTGCAACGAATGGACGTTGCCTTCATTTATTATTTATTGTTTTTAAATATGTATTTGCATAAGGAAAGAATGTGTTGAACGGCAATCAAGAAAGTTGCAAGAAAGTCATCAAAATCAAGATGGAAGTGAGTCAGGTTAGGAATGATACAGTTGTGAAAGATATGTGAGGCAACGTTTGAGATGAGATTAATTCATCCCCATCAGAATTGAACTCGGCAGTCAAACAGTGGATGCACCTCATCAGAGAAACGAGATGGAATAATAAGTGAAGGTTCGTGACACTGAAGAATAGTCAGGGTGTTTACCAAATGCCTTTTTTGAGAAGATGTTGATGACTGGTGGCAGTTTTTAATTTTGTGGATTGTTTTAGGAGACAATTACACTTTAGTATGCATACAATGGTGTAAAAAGTAGATCAAAGTTGTTTTTCTACATTTTTTAAAGGATACGTTTAAATAAGCCAGTAACAATAGTGTTATGTGACCTAATAGTGTCAGATATGGTTAGAGAAATATTCATGATCAACCTCTTGCAAAGATTCACTGGCACCAATAGAAAGTAGTCGATAGATGTGCAATGCTCATATGGTTTTAATACTTCAGTACTTTTGAATGTGCTCATTTGTTTGGTTATTGTTATTTCTCAAATTCATTTGATTTACCTGTTTTGATCAACTTGAAATTTGATGAATTTCAAGTATTTCTTTGTATGAAGAATTTATGATTTATTTTGGTTTCATATCAACCTTGCTCTTAGGTTTACGTATCATACTATATTATAATTTTTAGAATAAGATGTACTTTTTGTACAAACTAGTTTGTTTTTCCTAATATATATTGACAGGTTTTCCATGTATATTTTAACAGAACTGAAATGTTATTTTGTTATTGAAGATTAAATTATACATTTTTTAGCGCTGTGTTTCAAGTGAGGTCAAAAGCATTTATGGAAATATGGAAGGGGGACTGAAAAACAGGGTTTTTATCTAGATCCACTCAACACTGATCACACCTCTCGCTCCACCAGCAATGAAGCAGCCTTCAATGTATGCACAATTTTTAGACATCAAGACAAATTATTATTTCAAACATGTACAGTCTGGAGATTTCATTATAGCGCCACAAATACCAAATATTCCGGAAACATTTTCACCTTTCAAAACGTATTTTACTTTGAGAGTTTGAGCGGTGACTGTGCAGACTCTTTTGCCTCATAGCTCAAGGGAGCAATAATTCTGTCATGGCTGCTGGATTCTGGGTAAAATCTGTTTTTGTACTGCGTGTCTCCCTGCTGTACCAAGTGCAGGTCCACGTGAGTGTGTCTGTATGTAGGAATATAACAAAAATCAAGGTGGTAACGATGGAAGTTTAGACAGAAGAGAACCGTCTTTATTTGATTTTTATTAATTTATTTGCAAAAGGAGGGAAAGAATCACTGAAAGGGAGATCGAAAGGCACGAGATGAGAGGAACGAGAGATACCAGAGGCCTTCTAGTGAGGTTCTTGGTGATAAGTCCGCCCTTTTGAAAGTGTGTAGACAAAACAACGTGGGAATGGAAGACGTGAGCGCTTGGTGGCTCATCACTCTGGGTTGCCTGTTTTGGCCTGCTATTTAACACCACACCCCCACACACATCACCTACAGCTGCTCCGCCGAATGGCCCGACCGTAAAGGTCATTCTCTAGAGTCGTTTCTCATACGTCTATCAGCATTATGTAGCTTCAAGTGGTCTTTCTGAACATGAAGGCGGCATTATTCAATGAGCAATAATCGGTGTCCGAGCAAATAGACGTGATTATAAACTTGTGCATGAAAATCAAACAATGAATACTGAAGTCAAAAATGTCTTTCTACAAAACCAACCACTTACCAAATTACTGGCGCGCTAACTACACTGATAATGTGACCACAGAGATAGTTACCGTTACATTCAGTGATGTTTTATCAAATCAGTTTCCTTATAGATCTCCTGTCTGGATCTCTGCTCTGCTCCGTTTCATTGTAAGTGATAGATTGTTCCCTGTGCCTGGATCCCAACTCTGTAGTTTACCAAAGTGGCAAGCATGAGGGAATGGAGAAAGAAAGACAGAACATCCCTACCAACTATAGTATGGACTAATCCACCCTTTAATGTCACAGACTACGAGGGAAAACACTGTTAGATTTGACCTCCCATGAAGATGTATTCATGTTAGCCTGTAGTATCTGTCTTAATTTGTCTGTGCAAGTATGTTTCCTGTGACAAACCTGTCTTTACCTTTACATTTCAGGTGTTGGTGTCATGTTTGCATACTTGTTTTGTTTTGGCTATAAGCATTAGCTGGGTGTCTGACTCGTTCTGGCAGTCAGCCATGGTTTACAAATCAGAAACAGCAGGTCCATGCCCAAACAACAGCAGTAAAGGTGCAGCCATTCAAATACAATGTGGTCCATTGGAAGATGAAGCGTTCATGAACACCAGCAACGATTTGTTGCTGCGTTCAAGGTGCATATTATACTTTTACATTATTTCAGTAATCGGATGAATAGCGCCACAAAAAACAAGTCACAAATGCTAATACAGCTGCAACAGACTAGAATCCAAAAGATTATGATTGGCTGTTGTACCAGCAAACATTACATATTTTTTTGTTGATATGTATGTGAAGGAAAGGAATTTAGGCAACTCACTTAAAATGGTAGGATAGGATTCAGGATGGGTGATATATTTATATAGGCTACCTTAATTCTGGCTATCTTTCCCTGACAAAATCCTATTCGCTGACACAATAATGCAGATGATACATGTAGATCTTTGGGGTTGAATAAATGAGTCATCACAATACAAGACCAACATCTTGATATGTCCCCCCACCCCGCTGCCAGCTCCCCATTAGACAGATCCTCCCTCAACCGTGCATATACTTATATAACTATATGCATATCCATGTCTGGTGGCGTCTTATGTAGTCTTTCTATCTTGGGATTGGAGGTTGCTGTTTATTTACTTAATATATACAAGTATATATATATAAATCCATGTGCCAAATCCAGTTCTTGTTCAGTCCGATCCATTCCGAACCCATGTTTGTATTGTTGGAACCTTCTGTATAAAATATTGTTTATCTCCAATAGTCCCTTGTAACTGGTGCCATTAAAAACAATTTAAAAAACGATTCAATCTTGAAATAAACATTTAATAAAAATGTGAGGTGGTTTCTGGTTCAACATTCATTTCACAGAATGCATCACCATAAATGGAAAACTCGTTATAATACTGACATCTAGAGGAAGCATCTTTACACTGCAGCATGTAGATCCAACTGAAAGCGGTTTCATTATTTAATTAAGTCCCTTTAATTAAAAAATTTAGATTTACACCAGAATGGACAATCATTCTTAAAACAATCCAATACAAAAAGCTTGACAGATGACATGACAAAAACTGTAAACAACAATGTGAAGAGTCAACTGTGAACTGAAAAAGGAGGCGTTTCCTTTCCATAGCGTCTTGGCAAGTTAAATCCAGAGGCTATGGTCCTAGCCCATGTGAGAAAAGGCAGGTTTTAGGAAGGGCCGCTGGTTGGTTTGTGGGGTCGGGATGGCCATGAAGCCTGGTCTCCTGCCTGTTGGTGCGTCTGTTGCCGAGGTCCTGGGACCCTGGCCTGCAGATTGGGGGTAAGCCTTTGATCCACCTCTGGAGTTGGACGATGATGACCAAGATTTATTGCTGCTGTAGCCACGACTGAAATCACAACACCACAGCAGGGCAGAAGAGGGGGAAAACAGTCAGCTATGAGGTATGACATTTTGCTATTTCTCAGAAAAGCATAGACTAAAATATGATCCTGGCCTAGATAATGAAATGTTAGACAAAACACAGACCCTTTAGAGTTGGTGTTCTTGTTGGCGAATCCTCTTCTCTTCTTGGCAGTCTTGAAGAAGGGCGCTTTCTTCCTCTTCTGTCCTTGGGCAGTGTAGTTACCGAAGTAGCTGGAGGACTCGGTGTCATCCTCGTAATCATGACCGTCATTTGTACGGCCTCGTGTCACGTCTATCCACCCATTAGAATCCACACTGTTGCCTGCAGTATGCTCTGCCACTGCAGAGGGGTTCAAACGTAGGTTTAACACCACAATGTACAGAACAAGAGCGTACACCGACACTGCTTGAACCAGTAAAGATGCGGTACATAAAATTGAAATACACAAATGCTTTAGTTGGTCACTTACCAGGTAGCTGCCACTCAGAGTATTTCTGCAGGAGCTCAATAACCTCAGCTCCATACTTCTCCAATTTGTCTTCTGTCACACCATCAATTTGTAGAAGGACTTCTGGGTCAGCAGACAGCGTCTCTGTTCATGGGGGGAGAAAAGTTTGACAAGTTATTTAAATTGAACTCATATCAAATGAGCTCTTGTGACACATACACGAGAGCAAATAGTCACTAAATCAACATAATAGTCTTAATGAATGCTTCAGAAATTACCAGCTATCTTTTTCAAGGTGGCAGTGGAGAAGATGTTGTAATAGTGAATGCCAAACACTTTGCCCAGCTGCTTGCACAGATCCACAAGCTCCTTTAGACACTTCTGAACCATCTCTTCTCTCTGGGAGACGTTCTTGGCCACAGCATTGTGTTTCCTTATGCTAGACGCACTCTCTGTCTCATAGAACTCCACCTGGGATGGGACAACTGGCAATCAGTGATTTGAGTTTTGATCAATACCTAACACACCAACAACTAGCTCTTCGCACTGCCGTAAAACCGACATATGATAGCATGTGAGCTGTATTGAGGTGATGTGAACCTGCATGTGCCCAGACAGGATGTTCAGGGCCTTGGGTCCAGCGGAGATATAAGACACAGCCTGGCCATTGTTGGTGATGTAGAGGTCCTCCATCAGGACATTGTCCAGAACCAGCTTCTTGAAGAGACGGTCAGCATTATGCCTGGAGTAGGCTACTCCCATCCCAAACATTCCTGTCTGGACCTTGGCAGTTTTAGACCCTGACAGAAAGAAAATCAAAACAGGGAAACTCGATCATCCTTACAAAGTTTCCCCATATGAGAACATTCACAGTTCTTGCCCACTTGGAATATGAACACAGCTGTGCAAAGAACATATGCACAACACTTATTGCATACATCATGTTAGTTTTACTGTTGACAAATGCATTCATTAGTACGTATTGCAAGTATGTACCTAGGAAGATATCCACCAGCATGTTCAGAGTCAGTCGGATTTGCTGAGCAGTCCTGACTCTTGCTCCAACTTTCTCACAATGCTCCTGGACGAACCTCACAATCTTCTTCACATCTTCAGTAACATTTCTCATCTTGTATTGCTGTAAAACACACATCGGAATATTCAACCATAATGAACTGGAAACGTTCAGGTAGGTTTTGGATTTGTGATGAAGGTAGAAATGATAGACATTATTCCTACATTGGGTTTGGCACAGTTGTCACAGATGACGTCTGGGTGGTCCTTACAGAAGCTGGCGTTGAACTTGTGCTCTCCAAAGTAAGCAAGCAGCTGAATCCTTCGACAGTCCATCACATTCTCACAGAAATGCACCATGCTGTGTAGGTTGTTCAAATGAGTCGCTTTGGCTTGTCTGTTGCCTTCTTTGTCCACTGTGATAAAAAAGAAAAAAGGGGAATGATTTTGGTCTACACCACCAAAATTACACAATTACCGGTACTAATTTCCATAGGAAACATGATACGAGCCATTCCATAGGGCAATGGGATAGGTGATTAAGATAAAAATAAATAAACAAAAGACACTCCATAACCAAACACATCAATGTATATTTTGCATGCAACAAGGAAGGTCTTTTTGATTTTAGCCACGTACTGCTGATAATCCTCTTGATGCGGACGACATCAGCGTAAGAGTAGAAGAGAATACAGTGAGAGATCTCTCCATCTCTGCCAGCTCTCCCCGACTCCTGGTAGTAACCCTCCACTGACTTGGGGAGACTGGCATGGATCACATAGCGCACATCAGGTTTGTCAATGCCCATGCCAAAGGCTATGGTGGCACAAATGACCTGGCAGACAAGGGCATAACAGTTAGATAGGTGCAGCGTGTGTATGTGTGTGCCTGCATGGTGCATCCTTCTGACATCTACTGGTTTACAAAATCTTACCATTAATTATATGTATATCACTTGGTATGAAAAACCATCAACCAGTATCTTTATTTTAATTATATCAGTGAGCAAGAGGTGAACTCACCTGGCAGCCATCCTGATTGATCCACTTGCTCTGCACATATTCTCTGTCACCGTCACTCAGGCCTGCGTGATACGACAGAGCTAATATCCTTGCTCTCTGTAGACTATTAGCCATATTATCGCAGTCATTACGGGACAGGCAGTACACAATGCCAGAGTCACCTGTAACATGCAGAGGAGGGAGGTTAACGCACAAAGGTCGTTATTGTAAAATAAGCCCCAACAGACCCTGACACAAAGCTGAGTATTCTCCCACTTATTACATGACTACTTACCAAAGACACTAATCATTTGACACAAAATATTGGATATAAAAGTAGTTCAATATTAGCTAAAATATGTAATTTACAAGCTTAAGTCTTTTTGCCACTTGCCTGCAGTGATATGATGATTAAATGTAGAACACCAGTCTGTTATTCAGAAATAACAGACTGGCCAATCATAACTGAATATTCAACAAAGCTGTGTAGGGGGCAGCAGTAGCTCAGGGGGTAAGAGTTCCTGCCCCCGCAACCGCAAGGTCGGCGGTTCGAGTCCAGCTCCTCTCGGGGATAAATCTGTCGTAGTGTCCTTGAGCAAGACACCTAACCCCAAAATTGCTCTCCGGGCGCCGTAATGGCAGCCCTCTGCTCCGGCCCCCCTAGCATGTGTGTGTTGTGCAATTACTTGTGTGTATCCGGGGGGGATCCGTGATGAGTTAAATGCAGAGAATAATTTCACTAGGTGTGTGCGGTGCTCCGTGCATGCGTGTGACAATAAAGGATTAATTATTATTATGTAATAAAAAACATTTATGAGTGTTCTGAAAATATCTAGGACCACAACTAGAAAAAGTACAACTGAATCATTTACGTGGATAGTTCTTCTTGATCCAGTTGATGCAGTCCTCGTCAACCTTCTTAGGTTTCTTGGGCAGCACAAAGTACTTGAGGTTAGTTCGGTTGAAACTCATGGTAAACCTGAAAATATAATGGGTGAAAATGTGTAGTTTACTGGTGTGTGGTTACACTGATAGAAAAGCACTGCTGTTAAAAACCAAGACAGGGCCTGACGTGGAACACATACACCTGTGGCCGGATCATCTGCAGCTGGTTGAGGATGTCTTTCTGGACACGTGGAGTGGCAGTGGCTGTTAGGGCCATGATGGGCACATTGGGGAACTTCCGGCGCAGCTCATGTAATTTCTTGTAGTCGGGACGGAAGTCGTGGCCCCACTGAAAGATGGAAGGGCATGGGATTATTCACAATACCTTCTGCCTCAAGAAAAGGATACTACAAATACTGTATAATGCACATGAACACACCTGACTGACGCAATGGGCCTCATCTATGACAAACCGGACTAAAAGGCCTCGCTCAAACAGGTGCTGCAGGGCACTGATCAGCCTGTTACTCGCACTCACCTTGGGTAAAAGAAAAGATGCACCTGGCTTAAATCATATAAAAGCTGCAGTTCTTAATATCTTCCTAAAAATGTATTGTGAACAAGACAAAATATACTGAACAGATTACAATTATTTCAACATGGGTCTGCAAATTACACATCCCTCACCTTTTCAGGAGTGACATAGAGCAGCTTAATGATGGGGTCTTTCTTGGACAGCTGCATATAAATCCTCCCTGCTTCACTGTCGCTTTTCTCGCCAGACAGACTTATGGCTGGGACCTAAAAAGTCACAAAACAAAACTCAAAAGCACAAATTGACTATCAAAATGCAACACATATATCACAACTTCATACTTCATACTCCAAAGGACCAGTGACAGCAAAAACTTACATCCAGAGTAGTGAGTTTCTGGATCTGGTCTACAATAAGTGATTTGAGCGGAGAGATCACCACAGTGACTCCTGGTGACAAGCAGGCGGGCAGCTGGTAGCAAAGGCTTTTACCCCCACCTAATAAATATAGTGGTTACTGAGAGATTCAACAAGTTCAACAAGTACGTTTCTGTCACATACAATCATTACCAACCTGTGGGCATCAGAACAAATGTGTCTTCTTTCAGCAGCGTAGCGTTAATTGCTTCAAGTTGATTGAATCTGAACTGATGAAGACCAAATCGCTTGTGAAAGATCTTCATCATCTCTGTTGAGTGGGGGAAACTGAACCCTCTAAAGCGATCATGGGCAGGGTTTCTGTAGGTGGGTTCTGCAATGTGCAACATAAAAATGAGACAGTAAAAATGCACAGGAAGACCAATAACACAACATATCAAAATCAACATAACTTCTTGATTAAAAGCCAACCAAAAAAAAGCTGCAACTGGCTTTACATGAGACTTGCCTGGGGAGCAAATATTTGAAGGCTTGGGTGCTGGGGCAGGTGTTGCTGGTTTCCTCTCCCACGAAAACATGTTCGACCCCCCCTCTCTTACTGTGCTGGAGTTTTGTCCCGACACTGAGGTGCTTGGGGGTTCATCAAAGTAATCAGGGATATCTGTTTCATTGAAGTCATCTATATCGAAGTCGTCAATGTAAAAATCATCTGGTTCTGCATTTTCTTTAACGTTAATGTCTACTGGGGTTTTAGCTGTGCTAACACACCCACTCCTTTGCACAACAGCCTCTGCCGTCTTAGGTGAGTAGAAGAGATCCGAGCCATCCAAGCTTACAGCTGCGTTCTTAGAGAAATTATGGGATGGGTTTGTGAGGCTGTGGGTTGATGGAGAATCACAAATACTCTGACTTCCAACAAATGTTCTCCCAATGTCTTCAGTAAAAACAGGCTTGACACCATTAATAACTCTGCCAGACTCTTCTAATACACTGCTGTCATAGTCCACAGAAATGACTGAACATCGCTTGAACTGAAATGGCTTCTTGGAGGACTCTCCTATGTCCGCAGGCAGACAGGTGGTGGATGACATAATGCTAGGAGTGTCACAAGTAAAGGAAGGATTTTCTTTAAAGTTGGGTTCCAAAACCACAGTACTGTCTGGCTGTTGCAGCCTAGATCTGTCACTGCCATTTGCAAGAATCCTCTTCCTAGGGATGAAGAGGCAGATGATTGCAATCATATTGAGACGTTACATATCATGAAGTATTCTAACCAAGCTATTTTCTGTTCAAATGTACACACCTGTGAGCCCTTTTCAGTAGAAGCTCAGATCCACAGGTCAGAGCAATCAGTTCATGTTCAGGGATGGAATCAACCAGAGTGCAAATGGACTCCATTATACTTAAGAGTTGTTCATCTGGATAGGTGATTACAGGAAGACACAACCCAATTAATGAACAAGGCAAACGAATATAGTCCTAACATGACATTTAAATGAACACCTGGTTTAGGCAAATCAGAAACATTTATAATACCCACTTGCTTTCTCTTTGGGGCGACAATCAGGATGTTCGTGTATGGTTGTGATGGGTTCCTTTGTTTGTACAGGGCTGCCTCGGCTTTCAGAATCAGCTGATTTTAATCTGTTTGAAATAGAAGACATGTTATGTGCTCAAGGTGGGTCCTTGATTGCTTCCAGGTTATTCATTGGTTCCCCTTATTCAAATTATCTTTGAGGTCAAGACTACAGGGAATATAAAAGGTAAATTAAGCTTTATTATAGCAATAATACCCAAGAACAAGATTGCCAAGTGGCACACTGCTTACCACAAGAGTTAGCACAGAGCTAGTACAGAAAACAATATAATATGGCTAGTCGTGTTTCACAAGAATCATCAGTACTTGGAACGTGTATCTGACTTCACAGATTGCTTGGGTGAAACTACCTACTGTATACATGTCAGTCTAAGACTGACTTCAGACTTGACTGATGTTATGCATGAGTAATAAGGATATCTCCTTATCACATGTCATAGTAGCTTAACAATTATCTACAAAGTAGACTACTGCTAGTGTTGCTAGTCACAAAACTGAACAGAAACCATTTCAATGTCTCAGTAACAATGACAATGTCTACACTACAGAGCTGGCCAATAAGATTAATTTAACTTGGTATTAATCATAGGCAATACATGTATACTTCTTAATCTAATTCACCACCATGTACACATAGTAATTTATATGAATCCATGGGTAAAACACATAATAACTTGAAGAAAGCCAACCTTATCCCCACTGTATAATTGGTATAATTGCTCTCATCAGGTATCGGAGATGGGGGAATAAAATCTAGGTCATCATCAGGCTCTGACTTGTCATCAAGTTCTATAACATTTGGATCGATCCATTTACCCTGACCACCTGCAAGGTAAAAAGAAACATTAGATATAGCCTATTTGTTGACCATAATTAATTGCTGTCCAGAGCCATATTTTAGTTTGTGCCCTCCAACACACAAATGACATAGGAGTGCTACAACAGATAGTTAGTTACCTGTCCTTTCTTCAAAAGGCCCAGGCACACCGCTCTCTTCACTATCAATCACGACAGACTTGAGATGAGCAGGACGACGTCTTCGAGTCATTTTAATGGGGGAATCCTCCAGCTCCCACTCTGTTGGTTCCTGCATGGGACTATGCCTAGGGGAAGCTGTGGCTCCATCAATATTGTGCTCCAATTCATCCACTTTAATACTAGACTGTTCTCTTCCAACAAGACCATTTTTGTTTGGAGCATTGTTGTTGGACTTTGGAGCCAAAATCTCAAGAGAGGCATCTTGGTTTACTCGTTCTGTCAACTCCATTTTTTCTTCAACGGCTAATGGCATTGCCTGGCCTTTCTTCCCTGAGATTTCTGGACTGAGTAAACCACTTTTCCTGTTGACAGGTGTTTGAAAGTCATCAAAATCATCCCATTCATCCATTGGGAATCCAAGAGATGTATCCATACCGGTGGAATTGCCATTGCCACAAGTAAACTGGTTGTCAAATTTAGAGGGAGCAGGACACACCTTTATGGCAGACACTGCTGAAGGCGGCTGGCTTGCAGCAGGAGAGTTATGTGCTGGGCTGATGGAGTCCGACTTGCTCTGTGAGGTCACCGGGAAGAAGTTGTTGATTTTGGCCTGAGGTCTCTCGGGCTTGTTTGAAAACGTCACAGGAGATTTAGTCACCAAACTGCTCTGAAGAATATTGGCACTCCTGTTTGCCAAAGCATTTGAGCTGATTACCTTGGTCGGGATTTCCACCTTAGTTGTGCCTGACGTGGACTTCTTTCTGAAAGAAAAGGTCCTGTAAAAAGAGTAACTGTTAGGTTAATGAAAACATATGTAACGATAAGAGTGGACAGATTTAAATACGCTCTAGCTAGCTCTGACAGCATTTACTTAACCTAGTCGTGCTAGTACTACCGTTAACGTTACTGTCGGACCTTTGACGGACCTTGATCAGCTGCCTGCAACAACATAAAGCTGACAGCTCGAAGCTATAAATGTTAGCTAGCGTTAGCCACCAAATGTAGATAACTAAATGTTAGCTCCTCGCATCGAAAACTCACCCCGGTTTAGGTTTAGACAACGACAACTTGCTCTGAGCAGCATTACAATGCCTGGCCAGTTGTTCCTCCAAATTGTTCTGTGGAAGACTAGACATCGTTGGTAAGCTCCTAAGCTAGCGAACTAACGTTAAGTTAGCTGGCTGGCTGGTAGTCTTGGCTTAACTATTCACGAACTGCTGGTGGGACAACTTCGGCATAGCTGGCGACAGAAGCTGCGGCAAGAGACAGAAAACTCCCGCTCTGGCGTCTTGCAACTGGGTGGTAATTCATTAAAGTTAGCAGATAACCTTCTTCTCATTGGTGCTGATTTACGTTTGCACCAGCAGTCGCTCTTCGGAAGTAGTTAGTGTGATTCTTGTTTTGCGCCTGTTTAGCGACTCCTTATTGGCTGAGCATTAGCAAGAATGAAGAAGAGGATTCTGGGAAACATAGTTTTAAGATTACAGGAGGCCATAACTGGCGCCAGTGGCCACTGCTGGTGGCGTTCATTACTGAGGAATCCCCATGAATGTTCCTATTGAGGAATAAAACAGATTTTTCGAATAATAATAAAAGTGTTAAACCCAATTAGTCTATGTTTTTGACAGCTCGCAAGTAATAACCAATAACACACAATTTGTATGTGGAAATGGAATCACTATCATATTTAATTCAATGTGATAGACTTTTGCATAATAATCCTGTATGGAGAGATCAAGACATTTCTAATTCAGAAATTAACTCAACCACGATTCTGAAAACCATTGGGACAGCAGCCAAAATGGGCTACTGGCCTGTTTGGTGAGTCCCCACATCCCAATAGCAGTAGGGTGTTTTAATAAACCTGGGTCCCACAGCAACACCAATTTGACTCGATATGGTTCCTAGGCTGAAAACGTTTAGGACTTCTTAAGCAACAATAACTGAAGGGGAAATCTCAGATATTTTGATAAGCTGGAGGATAAGCTACAGTAGGACACTGATTGTATAAAATAAAATCACCCTGAATAATCACAGAACCCTTATACTTAGTGTTAGGATGGACAATCTTAACACTGGAATTGAAAAAGAATGATGACCATTTTAAAAGGCATATCAATTGATGTCAGAAAACCAAGAATATCAAATTGTTCATTGAAAAAGCATAAACTTTTTTTTAAAATCCTGCTCCGTTTTCAGCCCTTTTGTAGCTTGCAACCATACAGCATTCACACCACAGGAAAAGATGAGCAGGCAGCTAGTCCACACATGTTCTTCCCACGTTCAATGAAAACACATCTGTAAGAGGAGCACATCATCATTGTCACACAGCCTCTTTCTGGTAGATTGAGTTATATTTCCTATATATGATTACACTGAAGACTTACCCTTTCATCCCCCAGCTGGTTCCCAGTGAGTTCTTCACAATCCAGTAAGGGGTGTCACTTTATGATGATGATGATAAATGCAGTAATTCTAAGTGGGTTTGTTTGTGTTTCTGTACGAAATAATGACCAAATTACAATATTTAAAGAAACGTTTTTTTTTTGTCCTAGCAGTGGTGGCAAATGTGTTGTTGTGGCAGTCCACTGCTGATTAATGATGATAAAGAAACATTGCTAAAGCATAATCATTCTTGGATAAACCTGATCAACCTTTGTTTACGTATGAGGGCTAATTATTTACTTACCTGAGTTGTATGGGTAGTCATCCTCTATCATGAGTCCCTCGCTGTACTTGATGTACTCAAATGCTTGACTGGGAAGGCCGCTAAAAGATAAATTAAGATCCTGCATAATAATTGGACTACAATGATAAAAACGTTGATAGTTACAGAGACATTATCAATATGGGATTTTTGTGTAATACAGGGAAACGTGGCTTGTCAGTGACACTCACCCTTTACGTCCATGGTTGTTGAAGTCCTGGGCACGGTCCACCAGCTGTTGCTCTGACTAAGCAGTATAATATAATAAAATATATCCTGTCACCCAGTGCTATAAGTTTTTTGTCACCCAGCCCCAGTCATGTCTTTTTCAAAACCTGCCGTGAAGAGAAAGGTTGGCGATGAGCACAGACAATTTCAGGAGAAGTGGGAGACAGAATATTTTGTTGTTGAGCACAGGGACATCCCAACGTGTCTAATATGCACGGATAAAGTTGCGGTGCACAAGGAGTATAACATCAGACGTCATTACTCAACTTGACATGCTGAGGAGTATGCAAAATACCTGGGAGATGAGCGAGAGGACCGGGTCGCCAAACTTAAAACATGTCTACTGAGGCAACAATATTTTTTCAAGAAAGCAAGCAAAGAGAGCGATGCGGCTATCAAAGCTAGCTACGTGGTGAGTGAGATGATTGCTAAAGCAGGAAAGCCAT
>OMOT01027105.1:0-16826 GCA_900312575.1 Acanthochaenus luetkenii | reverse complement strand
CCCACCCCCACGTCTCTCTTCACATCAAACGTCCACAGTACAGCAGTGGACTGTGCTTACAACACAAGAGGCTTAACAGCTCAAAAGTAATTTCATTAAACACATCCATGGCAAAAGGAGTCAGCCAAAGGATTTGACAATTCGTCCAAATGCAAGAAGGGAGGTGGTGGGCACGTTTCCCCTCACATTCTACCAAACAGCTACAGTTAACAGCATTGATGCATTTAATAAACAGGGTCATCATTCCTATTCATCCTTCCATCTAATCACCGCCTGATCAGGTGCCATGTTTTCCTAATAATGATGAAGAGAAAGTAGTCAAGCAGCTGTTATAAAATAGACATCTATAGCAAACTAGTCCATTATAATTGATCAATATCTAAGTTTAGTACATGGCTAAAGAGACAGAAAGGCATTTCAATTAGGCTAGGAGAGCTATCAGTGTAATATGTAGAGGGTAGGTTAAAAATTCCTAATTAATCTTTTTTTTTATCTCGGTGACTGGAACAAAATGTCATGTCAAGCATAGGAAAACACTGTGTTTTCACATAGTGCATATGTGCATAGTGATCTATAGCCCCACTCGGGACTAGCAACTCTCTGCAGATTCAAACTTTGAATCCAGATGGGCAAAGTTTTCCTGACCGAAGTTTACAAGTCGAAATGACAAGCTAGAAAATGTGAAAACCCGCCTATTTTGCTCGCTCCTCCACGACGTCTCAGATCATCTAGTAAGATCTGCGCTGAACCAAGCGGCGAGCGCAGCGCACACCAAGTCCTATCTGAAAAGGCCGTTAGAGGAGGCGAAGTGCTGTCAGTGTGCAGCGGTCATGATTCACTGAATGTTTTGCTTGGCAGTCAGAGCTCTCCTGTTGTTTAGCACCACACCACCTGGCAACACGATTTACATGCAGCCATCCATCATGGCTCTCATAGACACCACTGTGTGTTTATGACGGGGTAGGGATTCCTGTTTCTCGAAAGCAGAGATTAACACTGCATGTTGTCTTTTGTAGTTCTCTGTGTGGGGAATATAATGTTGTGAGATGTCGTGGCCGAATGCTGTGTGAAATCTGATCTGTTTTAAGAAATCGGAGGTAGTCTGCCTGTCTCCCGATAAGCCCAGTACAAGGTTTAGGATCCGCTCTCCAATGAAAGGGTTAGTTCTTATGTCTGTGAATGATTTACCACACAGAATTCAAAAGAAAATGAAGCTGATGGCGAGAAGATTCGTCCAGATTCTAAGTGTCTTCTTCCCGACGCCTTCCCCTTTTCAGCCCAGAATGAGTCACAGCCAATAGCCCAAAAAGCTGGATATAATTCTGTACCCCGCCGGTTCACGACAGCTCTTCTCTAAGCGAGATGCCTGTTGGTGTGGTTACTGGAATACGTTTTGACAGCAAGTATACTTTTTCTCTCGGGGTCTGTTACACTAAGTCACTAGAACAACCTTTAAAAACCTGGCACACAGTCCTTAACGTTTTACTATCTCCAAGAGGATGAATATAGTGGTAGTCCATGAAACTCTTGAAATGCAGGATATTTAGAATTGATTGTAGTACTTTTCAGCAAGCAGGACGTCACAGATATAGTTATATAATTACAAATAGATTGTCTTGTTTAAATTAGATTAAAAACAAATAATAATTCCCTTTAAAGGTGACATATCTTTAACTCACGATAATAGTCTTTTTAGAGAGAAGGTTAGACCGGCGGCCGACTCCGAATTACTTCCTCTTTTCAGGTAGACTCAGAGTGGTGGAGAAATGTGTAAGTCCATTCAGAACTCACAGAGATTTAGTCCACACTTTGATAAGATGAAATCCAGTGTGTCAGAAATGATTAGAAAATATCTCATAATCCACAAATGGATCTGCAATCCATAGATATAATTTCTTCTCTCTTACTGTCAGATGGATTTCTAAATACACAATTACCCTCAGTGATACTCGCAATGTAAGTTGTCAACTCTGCTACATGTTCTCTGGCTCTCATTATTTCCATGACATATTCAACAGCTCTCTTTCCCCATATCCCCTTTTTCCGGTGGTGCTCGAGGGTCTATGATCCTCTCGTAATCCATCTTCTTTGACATACCTTGGCTGGACTGCAAATACTTGACAGCTAATTTAATACAAAGAATCAGGGTTGGCAGTGGGTGAGCTCTGGGCAGAACAAGACAATAATCCACATTTTTGGCATTTGTAAACCAAATGGAGTGCATTTTCACCCTTAAGTTTACGTTTTTTCAATTTTAATGTTTCTTTCAAATTGACTTATACCAGAAGGTATAAAACAACTTTTATTGTCTTTTTTGTTTGTTTCAATGTTTTTAGCTGCTCACTCGTGAAATATTTAAACTAGCTGGCTTGTTATTAGCTTTACATTTTGCTTTTTACTATTTTTACACCTTGAATATATTGGCAGACGTGGTTTCAACTTGATGCCCCACCTCCTGCTCCTTTCTGTTTCTTCGCTGCTAAGTGCTGAAGGCTCATCACAGCAGAAAGAGCATTGAATGTGTGCATGGAGGTCAAAGACCACCACAGTCTGTTTGTTTATCCATTACTTAAGAGGTGATAGTTTCATCCTGAAAACAAGCATCTTGAGACAGACCTACACAAAATTCGTAATAATGTCATGCGCTTGAATAAAGTTATATTTTTTGTTAATATTTTGTTTATCTCAGTATGTGGTCTGTATCAAGAGCAGTAATCCAATTTATTTATTTGAACAAATTATTGACCTGAAGCTTCTTTAGCTGAGATGGGGGATGTTACAGCAGTGGGTGACCGTAATGGCTTTTAGGAATTTGACTGCCTGGGGGGAACCATTGTTATAGAGAGCATTTACTAAAGAGAACAACTTCAATCATTCTAAAAAGTAGACAATTTTTGAGATACAGTGTTGGGTATTTGTTTCACCATAATAGGCCTTGTTTTAATTCATGTTGGGCTTAGTTTGCTTGCTGTTCGTCTGGTGGCAAAATACCTTATGAAGTTTACAAAGAGTATGAACCCTAAGATATAAAACTACTTCATGTAGATTAACAGACATTTAGTAACTTTTACCATTAATAGCATTTGATAATCAAAATGTGGGCGACAGTATGTAACATTCTAACATGATATGAGATGTACTGCAGATACAGCTGGGTGGAAAAGCATTCCGATATTCACATTTCACAATATTAATACAAAACATTAAATATCCACATGACTTTTGACTCTCACTATTCTGTTTGCCTCAGGTATCTCCTCCTTTGCAATCCAGCCAACGTCCACAGTGGTGACAGAAGGTTCAATCGCCAGGTTTACCTGCAAAATCACTGCACACCCTCCTCCCATCATCACTTGGGAGTTCAACCGGGTCACATTACCCCTTGCCACTGAAAGGTATTCATTCTGTTGAATTCAGTTCCTCTTCATGGTATTCATGTTTTACATACTAAATAAAGAGCTGCTTTTCTGAAGTGGAACACCAAAATAGAATCTCTGACAACTCTGAACTATATTAGAGCTGTAGACAAGCAGCGCATTGTGCGTTTCTGTTTTATAATACACCATTTTATCAGTTGTTAGAAACATTTCATTTGTATGTACTTGAAAATGTCAGTGATAAACGTTGCTTTATATATTTTTGTTATTGTGTCGTCCAGAATCACAGTCCTGCCCAGTGGCGTTCTTCAGATCCACGAGGTGCAGCAAGCGGATGCAGGGAATTACCGCTGCATGGTCACCAACATTGCCAGCCGCCGCCGGAGCACAGAAGCCACCCTCACTGTCACCCCAGGTGCGTCACCTAGCTCTCCGTTCATGAATGTACCGTTTAGGGAGCATCAACACACAGCTGAGCAGTTTAAATGACATAAATGTGAAACTTTGTCCCATACCAACAACCCTTTTCCAAATTCTGTGACATTCTGCCTGATGGATATTCTGGTTGTTTATATTTCAGAATGTGCGGATATGATGAGTATTCTGTAATTTGTATTATGAGAGCTTGTTTTGCATTTCCCCATTAAAATTGATATTACAATATTACAGTAAGGTAATGTTTCTCCCAAGCAGTGATAGATATTTTGCTGATAGTTTGTTGAAAGGTTAGTTTGTTGGGTAAAGAGACGGCAGCAGAATGATTTGTTTTCACATCACATCATATGCATTAAAGCTATCTTCCTCCCTTCTCCCACTGTAGCTCCCAGCCCCCAACTCCCCCAGAGGCCGCACATCATCGCTGGGCCACAGAATATTACGGTGTCGCTGCACCAGAGTGCCATCCTGGAGTGCATGGCCACAGGGAAGCCCCGACCGCTCATCTCCTGGAGCCGAGCCGACAGCAAGTCTATTGATGTTTACAACACCAAAGTGTTGGGAAATGGCAACCTCATCATCACGGACATCAAGCCCCAGCATGGAGGAGTTTATATGTGTAGAGCCTCTACTCCTGGCACACGAAACTATACTATCGCTTCGGCCAACATCACTGTGCTTGGTAAAGACGTACAGTAGCTTGGATCTATACGTTCTGTTGATGTATTGCCAGTTAATTTAATAATGAGTCATCAATTTTGTCCTGAGCGATGCTACTGTATGTGTTTCTCATTCTTTTTGATGCTTCTTTCTCAAGCACCACCTTCCTTGGTGGAGTGGCCAGAGAGCCTGACCCGCCCGCGTGCCGGCACCGCCCGCTTTGTGTGTCAAGCTGAAGGAGTTCCCGTTCCCCAAATCACTTGGCTGAAGAACGGAGAGAAAGTTCATTCCAACGGCCGTATCAAGATGTACAACAGGTCTCAAGTCTTAAGACAATACTGTATCTTTTTCTTACTTACATACTTGCATAAATCCTTTGCTCACAAGCCCAATGTATACACTTCTATAATCAAAACAGGAATCTTAACTTGTTTACCCATTAGACACAAGTTTAATAGTCTATTTGCTAATTTAAAACGTTTAAAATTAATAATTAATCAGCCTGTCCCCACAGTAGAAAGGAAACTGAATAATTTACAACAGTGCAAATGGGGTCTTTGGTGGTTTCCCTGTAATTTACTCCCACTTCTCTCTGCGCCTGTTAAAGGCAATGATAGAGCTTAACGACTAAGCACTGGTGAAGGAGCCTCAAGATGAAGCCATCTATGTGCGTACTCATCATCTTTGTGTGTGTGTATTTTTCTGTGTGCGTTTGTGTGTGTCCCACAGCAAACTGGTCATCAACCAGATCATCCCGGAAGACGATGCCATCTATCAGTGCCAGGCAGAGAACGAGCAGGGATCGGTCCTGTCCATGGCGAGGCTCATTGTGGTGATGTCAGAGGACCGGCCCAGCGCGCCCAGGAACATCCAGGCCGACACTGTGTCGAGCTCCGCCATCCTGCTGGCTTGGGAGAGGCCCCTCTATAACTCAGATAAAGTTATAGCCTACTCAGTGCACTACATGAAGGCTGAAGGTGAGTGATATGGGAACTAACAAACACAGGATCATATCATCGTTGTCGGGTGAAAACCTGGTGGTGCCAGTTTAGTTGATTTTCATGTTTTAACTTCAGTTGAAGGATTACATGGCCCTTTTTGGATTAAGACATGTCTACGACTCTTGGGTTTATGAAACTCTTTCAAAACCCATTGGATAACCTGAAAAATACATAGTTGTTAAGCTAAAAACAATTAACATTTTGGAGATACAAGGTTTTCACCTGACAAAAGGGACATTTGCATTTGTTCTTTTATCACACATGGATGGTTTTATCTCTAGTGGCAGGAAATTATTAATATATTTTGACATTTTGGGCCCTATTTTCATGCAGGCGGTAAGCGGTGTAATGCCCTAGTGCTGGCGAATTGTCCGTTTCGTCTGTCACAAACAGAATATTTCTTGGCTCCGCCCAGTTTGACAATTTAGCGTTTGCGTGACTATGGGTTGGGCAGCGCAATAGGGGGAGTGACAATGAAAACAGTAGGCGCTATGCATGTTTGGTGTCAAATAATGAGTTTGTGTTAACGTCCAACTAGACCACCTTTTAACGCAAAGACAGACACTGTGCAATTTGGTGACTTTGTTGAGGAGCACACATGAACACGGGGTTATCTGAAATCACATGAGAATGTTTTGTGAATATTGTGAATTTCCCCCACGTTGAGGCAAGTCGTCCAATCCATGGGTAACTTGCAAGTTGTAATCAATGAAGCTAAAAACGATTGAACCACAGCTTGTGGTTATGAAATGCACGGACATGAAAGACTGAAGCCAGCAGGCCGTCCATCTCTACTGTTCAGTAAGATACACCTGTTGAATAAATATATGTTTGTATGCACATTGTTTTTCTTGAGAATCGCTCCTGGCGCAGCCATGCAAAACTGTCATCCATGTCAGGAAATGTCCATTTTGCTATATCGTTGGTGCACTGGTAAAGGGATAGAAAATAGATGTTCTGATCGGCCATTATGAAACCAAACCCCCACCACACCCGCGTGTATTTATTTGTAGTTAATCCAACCTCTTTTACAACTGCGCTGGAGGTGCGCTATCGTCCTAAGTCACCAAATTACCGAAATTGCGTTAGACAAGCCTTATACCGACACCGTCCTGATTCACCAAATTAGGGCCCTTTATGTTAATGGACTTCTTGGCCTCAGGAACTAGCTATTTTGCTCTCACGTCCTTCTTGCCCCGAAAGTGGAATGTGGTAGCCTGACCATCTGTTGTCAATAGTGTGATGGTGGGCAGAGGTCAAGGGAAAAAAGTGATTACTCCACCGAAATACGAACAACAGCTTTCTCTCTACAAACAGGAATGGTCTTCCATAGACTGTAACCCCAGGGAGGGAGTGTTAATATGCAGGATCCCCTTTGATTAGTAAAATACAGGATGCAGGCACAAACTATTCACCAAAGCACAAGGACTGTGGGAGCAAAAAAGCCTTTCAGCCTTTCAGCTTTTCCTGGGAACTTTTGTTGTTGACAACAAGAGTCACATTCGAACAATGCAACATTTCAGAAAGAAATTTCAGCCTGTGCATTCAAGCACTGCGGTTCATTGTAACGCCATTGGCCTCCGTTGGGGAGGTGAAATGTGCAGAATTCAAGCAGCAAAAGGAACACCTGCTGGATTATGTAGGGGTAAGGAAGTAGAAAGAAAAGAGAACAATTTCAACAAATTCCGCTGTTTTCTTCTTGAATAACTGGCATCTGTCAAGGACTTTCTGCTCTTGATTAAGATTTAGTGACATTCTCCCTGGTCCCAGTCTCAGAGAATGGCTGTTCATTGACATTGACAGGAGTAGCAGGCAGTACATTCTGCACCTGAAGACACAAACAGGGAAGCTTGGCACTAAATGGAGGCTGTAATGAAAGGAGGAACTAATCAGCCTGTGTGATGGAGTGTGCTAATCCAAAAGTGTATATTCTATGAGGGCAGTGAGAGAGTGTGAGTTGGACAGGAAGGCAGGCTTTGTTACACTTTTCAAGGATGCTTACTGAGGCAATCGGACTATGGACAAGGCTTTTTTGTTTACCCTCAAGGATCTTGTTTACCAGGTCAGAAATCAGCCCAGGCAATTATTTGTGCCCAGGATACAATTGTGTCTTTTGTGTGACTTTCCTGAACTGCAATTATTAAAGAACTATCAGTCAGTAGGCGATGTGAGAAATTGTTGTGAAATTTGGCTCGGAGGTTAAAACGTCAACCAGAGAAATTTGTTTGACCAAATATGAAAATTCCTGCCATTTCTATGCCCTTTACACAGTTACAGTAGGTATAGTCTTTAGCTGTGTAAAACTATATAATTACATTATTTTGTATTAATATGATTTAGGACTGAAGGCAAAATTGTATTTGACCTGAGTGCTTTATATGGTCTTTTTTAATTCATAATATGTCCACATCTCCCTTTACCTTGCGATGTCTCATTTTGCAAAGATTGGATATACGTCAATAAGAGTGGGCATCAACATCAGTCAAATAAAGGATTTTGTACAAATTCTATTAAAAGAACATGCACACAAAATGGAGTTACAAGGTTTTGTGCAACAGCAACAATATAAACATTGATTTTTATTTCCTTTTTGCCTGACAGTATGACAGGCAAGATATTACTCTCCCAGAGTTTCATTATTTGTATGGCCCCAAACTGGCAATTACCCCAGAATATGCTCTAATTTCTCTCTATAAAGGTGGAAAAGTTCTGAATACAAATAAACCTCAATTTAATTCACATCACAATACATCAGAGATTTTTGTTTTTGTTCAGGAAAATAGTAATTTCTCAGCAAGAAGTACTGTTGGTTTGGTTTATTTTGATACGTAATTGTAGCCCATGAACATAAGATGTATGTTCTGACTATTTTAACGGCTTTTATCTTTTTGTTGTTTGGCCAGGCTTGAACAATGAGGAATATCAAGTTGTCATTGGCAACGACACAACTCGCTACATTATTGATGACTTGGAGCCTGCTCGCAACTACACCTTCTACATCGTGGCCTACATGCCCATGGGAGCCAGTCGTATGTCGGACCATGTGTTCCAGCACACGCTCGAGGACGGTGAGTTTGAGATGGATAAGTAAAGGGGAAGCAGTGCTTGTATTGATCTTTAAACACTTGGTAGACCGTATATTACTCTAATGGAGGCTCACAGGACTTTGTTTACAGCATGTTTTAACTGCAGTGAATGAGCTGCTTTGTTGACTTAAGGGTGCAGTGGATGTGGTGGAGGTTTCCCTTCTCTAAAACCTCCTTGAGGTGTCGCTGGCTGTCTGATTGCTCAGCGTTTTGCTGTGCCAAATCATTCCTTGTGTGTTACTGAATACGGAATGGATTCTGAAAGGATTTGTGCGCACGGTGTGTGTGTGTGTGTGCGTGCATGTGTGTCTCGCATTGTAACGCACCAGACGTTTGTGGGCTGGGGAAGTGGTGTTACTCACATTCATTACGTTTTTTTAGGGTGACATTTTCTATCCATCCGGTCATGCAATACATTAATGTTATAGCAACAACAATCCTTTCTTTTGTAAGTGGACACAAAACAGACACAAAATATATCTTCAAATCCACAGGCAAGGGTCCTGCAAACAAAAAAACTGCGCTAACTCGGAAAAACATTGATAGAATGTTCATTGTTGATAAGCGTCGGTATGATCAGTGCTACCAACGCTGATGATAGTTTTCCTCTGCAGGCGGAGGAGGGGCCATGCCTTGATTAGTTGTTGTCAGTACTGGGCCAGAAATGACACATAGACCCTTTATATGTTAAAGATGTCACATGTCAAATGTTACATTAATACATGACTTTAAATATATGTAGCTGTAGCACATTCTGATGCTAGCAAAACCAAGATCTGCTTTGTGTCCAGCATTTTTTGGTTGTCAGGCTCAGTTTGTCTCAAAACTTCTTTTCACTGGACCAGTATGTTGTTACAAATTCAAAGCGAACAGAAGAAATGAATGCACACATATGGTATTTTTCAGGGTTTTATGTGGATTTTTTATGGGAGGTCACTGTTTTCCCGCTTTTCCCTTGTATTGTGTTCCTGATCAGAGCCCTGAATATACCAACTAAAGCAGGGGCCATTCAATGTAGAGGGTTTAGAAAAATCTACAAAAGTAGTAGCCACCCAGTCCCACACTCCCCTACCCCAACTCCCCACTATCTGCCTACCCTGCATAGTGCAACCTTGAGAGGTGATATATATTATTGACTCGTGCATAATCGGATGACATGATCACGCTGGTTTTTCCGCATGATAAAGGAATTCTGTTGGACTTAGCCTTCCTGTCCTGTCCGTCCACAGTTCCCCTCCGTGCCCCTGAGCTCAGCCTCACCAGCCGCAGCCCCACGGACATCCAGGTGTCTTGGCAGCCCCTCCCGGACAAGCTAAGTCGTGGCCGGGTCACGGCCTACCGCTTGTCCTATCGCACCAGCGCAGAGCATTCTGTCTCACAGATAGAGCTGCCAGGAGAGAAGACCCAGCATCTCCTGAAAAACCTGCAGCCTGACACTAACTACCTGCTGCGTATTGTTGCCGCCACCAATGTGGGATGGGGTGAGCAGTCCGCCTGGACGTCCCATCGCACTCCAAAGGCCTCCAGCGCTCAAGGTACAACACTGGAAAGTGTCATCTTTATAATTTCTCAGACAGAAGTGAAGTAAGTTATCGCAAAGATACAATGGGAATTTCTTGCGTGTTTTTCAGCTGATGTGGTGGTGTTAATTAGATTGTGTCTCTCTTCTCTATGATCTCTGTAGTCAGGTTCAGAATGAGTGTCTGACTGCTCTTCTTTCTATGTTTGTCACAGTAATACACATACAAGCACATGGTGGCATTGGTAGGCTATGAAGATGATGTGACTCTGTTGTCAGCAGCATTGTAGGTTATAATGAAGATACCGCCCCTCTCTGCATTCATGTAAATCTCCCACTAAAGGAATCGTCCAAGCTCAAACATATGAACCCCTACACACAGGAGGCTGAATTATCCCCGAACCTTTCTTCTTCTCAGTTCCATTTGGACGATGAGAGAGAGAGCCAGGAGAAGAGCTTGCTCTAATAATCTTGTTAAGGCATTGCGTTTGTTACTCCGTGACCTTTGCCCTGCACTGTCAGTAACATTGGAATGGCTTCAGTCATGGGTCATAAAAGAGGGGGACCCAGGCCTCCGGGTGGGCAGGAGAATATGGCTGTTTAGAGCTACATCTGAGGCTTCAGAGTGGGGGAGGGGAGGATTCGTTTTTCCTGCCTATCCCTATTGCTCTCTGTCTCCATTTTAAACGGACACAGGAAGCTAAGCGTCATTCCCTCAGTAAAATGTAAAACCTGTGAATTAGCTCCCTCACTAGTGACTGTGGTTCTCTCTCATCCCTAATGCTGAGCGTGAAGCAGCTGGTAAGGGACCTGAGGGTGGTTGGACCTCTGATGGGAAACTCCATGACAAGGGTCTCTTATGTCCATCAGATAAAACCCCTGCAATCAGCTTGGTGGAGAGATTCCTGTTTTCTAAGAACAAGGCCAGCAATTATTGTTGCAGTGATGATTAGCTGTATTTGATTCAGACTTTGATCACATGATACAGATAGCGGAACAATATATTTGAACTCTTGATTAAGTCTTTTTTTTATAGGGTTACATAGGTGCAGATAAAGGTTGTATGTGTCATATCTCACCTGTATCTCATAGTCGAATGAGGAGTTAATGGAATGACATTTAGAAAATATGAATATATGTCACTGTAGGATATTTGTCTGACTTTTATCTCTCTGTAGTTCCTCTGGCTCCTGTGCTGCAGTTGGAGCCCTTAAACTGCACCACTATCATCGTTCGCTGGCAGCTGGCTGCCAGAAACACAGTCAGTGTCCAAGGCTACAGACTCTTCTACCATGAGGAGAGCCAGCCTGAGAATGCCCCAATTCAGCTGCGTGCCTTGGATAATATACACACCATTGGGGGCCTTGGTGAGTTTTGTGTTGCTTATTTATTTTTATGTCCCGTGTTATGTGAAGACAAGTATGTTAACATAGAACAATGATTAATGCATTATTTTGATGAATGAATGGCCTATAGCATACCTGGTTATGTTTAATGTATCATGGTGATTATGGCAGGACATGAGGCAGCTCAAGTGCCTCTTGTTCACATGTAGTTAGTGGGAAGATATGAAGGAGGACAAATAGAGAAATGTGACAACACAGGTGGATTTGAGCCCAAACGATTACAGTGTATGAACAGTTCACTTGGCAATGACCCCCAGAACAACATGCTGTAATGAGCTGTTTAATTTTCTGATGAAATCACACACTTTAATAAAAGTGACTGAGACAGATATTGTGACTCACTTCCTTCTTTCTGCCAACAAAAATAAAGTATGACTTCAACGATAGCCATTACCATTTAACAGTCTTGTTAATTAACTTGATGTCTTCACCGTCAAACGTAAAGTTTTAGGCGCACAAGGGCCATTAGTTTGGGGTGGACAAATAAGATGACAACTAGCAGCAGCATCTATTGACAGCCAAGCTCATGAGTGATTAATTGGCTAAAGTCTTTTCATGTGGCATGCAGAGGTTCATTAGGGCTGGAATGAGCCAAAACCCCACCCCACTTCCATGACCTCCCCACCTTTGCGCAGGATTTCAATGTGTGTCTATTCAACAGCTGCTGGATGGTGTTGGGTATATCGCGTCTCCTCTGGCCTTTAGGTCAGATTCATTTTGCCGTGTTTGAGAGTGGAAAGGAGTCTCAGGCCAATGCAATGGACAACTGACCATCTGTGGCCAGAGGAGGTCGGCCAGGTGGTCAGCAGCTGACTTGTAAATCAGGAAGCTTGGAACTAGAACGGGATTAGAATGAAAGTCAGAAAGAAAGAAGAGGAGGCGGTATAAATTACTATACGTGTTACACTAATTTCTGCAGCTATATTTTATTCAGTTCAGTGGTTTGAGACACTACTACTAATACTACTAACACCACCACCACTACTACTACTACTACTATTACTACTACTACGACTACTATTACTACTAATACTAATATTAACACTACTAATACTAATAATAATAATAATGGTAAATCAGAATAATAATGAGAAATGTATTAATTGTTAATTAATTAGGTGTTGTAGCATCTGTTTTATTCATTTTATTTTTCCCTTCTTATTTAATTTGATTCATTTTCATTTTGCTTGTGGCAAAAATGGATCGACATTATAGTATAATTATACTGAGATCTCTGTAGTTCAGAAAGGACATATCTGAGTGGTTTGTTGACTCTTAGTTGCCTCATCAGATTGCATTGAGTGATGAATGAATGGTCTGGGAGTAGCAGGGAGCAATCGCAAAATACTGTAAGTAAAGGAATCAAGAGGCATCAAGAATACAGCCTAGGGTAAAGAAAACCTGAATTGTATTTTTGTTCTTCTTTGATAAAGCAGCATTGCGGGGCTATGTTTTGAAGAGAGAGAAGCTGTTATTGTGGAGGGAGATTTATTATGTGTTTTATGACTGCTTTGAGCAGTGTTGCTGGAGGAGCATCGACATCAAAGACTCTCATTGTGTTTGGCTTTGAGGGCCACAAAGATAATTTATTAGCCAAGAGTCAAAGGAAATGCAACCTCTCACTAACTGAGCTGAGGCCAAACAATGAGGATTTCTTTTGAGCTCACTATTTTGCACTTCTGCCATCTTTCCTTGTGAATTAGCTTCAGCACTCTTCACAAGGACAGAGGTGTGTAGTGCAGCATCTGACCTCCCATGTGGCAAGACATCCTGCAGCAGAGAACACCCTGCTGTTCACGAGGCAGTATGTGGAATCTGATAAAACAAGATTTTTACCCATTACATCATCAGAAATATTGTAACTTGTTCAAATTGTTATTCTGCTTCATATTCCGTTGTATGTAATATTGATGTAAAGAAATTCATAGGCGTTACATGAACCATTTGACTATTTAAAGCCTAATAAACTCAACAGTAATTGCCTCTAATTAGGCCTCTTATTTAGGGCAAGTTGTTCTTATGAATGAATGACAGTTTGTAATGTTGATGTTTTTATTCAGAAATGAGCAATACCTAGTTTGATATGACCTGAATGGAAAGACATTGGAAAGAGCATTAGTTTAATACGATTTTAACTGTGCACGCTGTGTTTTAACACCAGCAACAGTGGCATGACATTAATGAACGGGAATCAGGATGAAAGTTAATCCTGTGAAAAGATTTGTGTACATTCTGCTATCCTCCTGCACTTGTTTATAAAAACAATGCCTCATATGTTTCAGACTGATGTGATCATAGCATGTTCATTCGTTTCATTTTATATCCTGAAATGGTAAAAAACCAAAACACTTTTATTTTATTTTATGTCTGGCATGCTAGCAATCAGTTCAGACTTATTTTGTAAATTGGCTTAGTATTTAGCCACTTATGAGAAACTGCCCTACTACTCCCACACCAACAAGTTGATGCAACACAGCTACAGGAACAATATAACAAAATACAAAGCCGGGCTCAATAGCTAGCTTGAAAGATTAATATCTTTACATGGTGGACAGATGATGATAACTGCCTCAAAAACATTTTTGATTGTCTCTCCCAGTGTAAGCCAATTACTTGCTTATTATAGGGCATATTGAAGTACGGATGTGATCATTTAAATGTTACATTTTCAAATCCTCAATATTTTCTGTCCCGAAGCTTACCAAGTGCTTTATATTCAGTTTCCTCACCAGGTGACCTTTACACATTTCGTCTACTTCTACTGTCCTGATTCCCTCTGCTTGATGTTGTACACACCAGCCATCTTTTTGTTGCCAATAACATTGATCTCTAAAGTACCAACTATGACAAAACTGGATGCTGCTGATTCATCGCTGTGTAAAGGTGCAGAAAGACATGCTCTGACCCGGCTGTTAAATTACCACTTGTGACTCTCCACAAGATTGAAAGCATAACCCGAAAGAGAGGAATGTGTTTGAGAGGCTCCAGTTGTGTGTATAAATGACATGGTGTTGAAATACTGTGACCTTTCCACGCATGTGTATTCTTCTCACGGCCCATTAGAAGAACATGTAGTTGTCGTCGGGGCTAAAATACCTTTCATACCTGTTGGCACCAGAGCTGTGTGCACAGAAACTGTAGATTTATCTTGTAGCTGTAGGCCATCATGCGCCTCGTCCAGCGCTATTTCTTCTGACTAAACAACGGGCAGAGCCTGCTTGGTGTGAAAACTAGAGTTGTATTCTGGCCATCATTTGATCGGTCATTTTGTGCTTACTTGTCTGTGTGTGTCTGTGTGCCGATTTGTGTGAGTGAGAGCAAGAGAAAGAAGGGGGAAGAGAGAGGGATGATAGATGCTGGTGTGTGGGTCAGAGTGGGAGTTGACATTTATGGCCCTGTTCAGGCCTTGCTTGCGGCGGCCTGGGGGGCCTTTCACAGGGGAGAACAAAACCTCGGGAGCCAACAGGATCTGCATGTTGGCTGTAAAAAAAATCAGGTGACCACAAACAGCTCAAAAAATTCAATTTAATACAAACTGCCATTATTTATGGGAGCAAAGCCTTGTGAGATGTATCCCTATGGGAATGAGAGGAAAATGTCTTTGCTGAAGGCATGGCAACTAAAGCAGATATAAAATGTAATAATGGCACACTTGTATATATTTATTTCTGTCTAATTCCAATGCTATATAAGTGTCTAATCCACATCTGATTATTATTGCATCGCATTATTATTGTTATTTAACCACCATGTTCTTATCTTTGATACAGATTAGGTGTTCAGTGGGCCAGGGATGGTACACAAATCTCATTTAATTCGTTGTTGTTTATAGATACTCACAAATCACACAGAAAATGTGTTTGGTCACTTTATATAATGCAGTAAATTTGTTATATCCTCAGGTATGTTTGAAAGAGCTGCCGCTGTGTAGTCCATTGCTAATGAAGTGTAATACTGAGTATAAAATTGTCCATTGAAAAAGTTCTCACTCTCAGTTTTCTCAGTCATCACCTAAGTGCAATTTTATTTTGGCTCTTGGTGTTTCCCTGTTTTTCCACTCACTTCCTCTGCTTGACCCTCCCCCTTCAGAGAGAGCCCTATAACCCCTCCTTTTGCAGGATTTAGCTTGCCCAGATTCCATGTCAAAGGTCGTGGCCCAGATGTCACAGCTTCCCCCCTCTCATAGCCCCTCTCCCGCATAATTATGGCAGGCCCATTGTATTGTGGGGCAGGGTAGAGGTGCATACTGAGGGACTCTGCCTGCGTCTCTTTAGAGATGGACACTGAGGCGTAACAAAAGCCCAGGCACTGTCCAGAATTAGCTTGACCGTGGATATTAAAGTTGCCATATATGCACGTAAAGTATAGACCTGTTTTTGTTTGAATCTGGATGGATCACTCTTGCAGTAGGAAATATATCAGTAGAGATTACTTCTCTTTATTCTGATCAACTCCCTGCTGAATCTTGACATGCTAGACATTGATCAATACCATGCGGAGATAAAGGCTTCTTTTTTCCCCTTTTGCATATTTGCATATCATCAGCCGTTTATAATCCAATTTATATCAGAGATTAAGTTTTAGACACTTAATGCAGTTTTTCTCCCACTCTCCTAATAGTCCTTTAGGTTTAGACTACAGGGAGGATCCCTGAGCAAAAAAAAAAAAGAGGTTCATCTCGTATTCCACACCCATGACCTCAGATTCTTTCAGAGTTTTATCTAGGCCTGACCTACTGGCCCTCCACTGAAACTCCTCAGGGCTGGGGGTCCAAGTAGCTCAGCTCCGCCCCTCTTAATCTTCTCTTACCTCCCCTGGACATGGATCCACCTCCTGTGGTCTCCCACTTCCCTCAAGCCCCTCAATATCTGTTTTTGGAGCTCAGATAGTACTATGATAATATTAAGAGGACCAAGGTAGCTTTTGTGTAATTTATATTACTTACTTATATATAGTGACACACACTGGGCTGGTTTGAGTGTTCACCAGACTGGAGATAATAAATCTACTGTCCACACACGGCTCAAGGTACAACACAATATATGTAGTTCAGATATTGATAAACAGAAACATGCATCAAATGTCATTTCCATAAAAGAATAACAAAAAGGGCAGGTGGACCCACTACCAAATCCCAAAACCTCTCACCAATCCACTGCCTCCTAACACAATGTTTTGCATCAGAAAATACTTCAACTGTTATATAGGTTGTCAAGCCAAATTAAAGTGCAAAAATGATTTTCATCTTACAAAGCTTGTTTTTCTTCAAGCATGAGAGAAAGTAAAGTGGTTGAGCAAACGGTGTGCATTTGTTTTCCTGTCTTAGTCCTGCTGTGCTATTG
>OMOT01027104.1:3995-28842 GCA_900312575.1 Acanthochaenus luetkenii | reverse complement strand
CTGCACAGTGACGGTGCTGGGAGAGTGTGTCCCGGGGCCTGCTCTCCGAGCTCCCTGCACAAAGGACCTGTCTGTTCTCCCTGGTGGCGTCTGACTCAGTGTCTGAGCAGCTCCCCAGTCAGCAGGGCCCTGTGCCCAGCCACCCGCCCTGTCAACACACACACTCACACACCACACTTGACAACCACACATGCACTATACCAACCTCGTCTCAAGCGGATCATCATCATACACGGGCACGCGCGCACACACACACGCGCACCTCTAACACCCCGGGAAAGCTGATCTCTCGTTAAGCTGCATCACTGACATTCATACGGCTTCTCACTCACAAAGTAACTTGATTTCATTCGCCCGTTCACTCTGCGGTTTACAGCGTGGCTTATGTTTGCATCAGATTTCCCTCTGACTCATTCTGACTCATTCGCAGTTGAAATCCACAGCAGGTCTTTTCTACTCGCTCCCATGGGTTAGCTCCTCACCGCTAGTTCTCACTGCCGAGAGGGAGGAAGAGGAGGAGGGAGGTGAGGGATAAATCACCTTCACCACAGGTCGCAGCAATTACACATGCATTATTCATGGCATGGAAATTAATTCGCAATGCATTGTTACGGGTTTTTAATCACATCTGCACGCCGAAGTCATGAATATGCTAAATGGTTAGGGGGAGATACCGATTGGTTATCTTACAAGCTATCGTTGCTTTTGGTCGAATTAAATTAGTTTGAGCAGGGAGCAAAGGTGGGAAAGCCTACCAAATAAATCAAAGGCATAAGATGACACTGTGGCACTCCGAAAGAGTTTCTTTGAAGTCGTTCTTCAAGAATTTCAGATTCAGATTTGAAGTAGCTGCATAATTTGGCAGGTTTATGCACACGGGCCGACAGAGCCGGCCCGTGTGCCCGAATTCAAGGTCAGGATTAACACATGTATATAACCGCATGCATGTGAGTGACATAATATCTCCGTGCCCAGGGAAACAGGGTGATAGTGGTCGCCTTATGGGAATGTGATAGCGCAAAGCTTTAGATTTTCTCCAAATCGTCTTTGTCCAAAATGTCTCCACTGAGAGCACATCATCATTTTTAGATCATCCATGGATGGAGAACCTTTTGAAGTGTAATTATGCTCTGATATCACATTACCTGGCACCTGCCCCTTCATCCTCTTAAGGTGAAGTCGCACACAATGGGCCTCTCTTCTACTCTAATAAAGTATTGGAGATAGAGTGCGAGAGAGAAGAGTGCGAAGGAGGAAAAGAGTGTCTCCAGCATCTCTGCATAGCTTCCCTCTCCTCAGACTTCTCCCATGCAGCTGAACTTCTCACACAGGCCAAGATGAAACCCGCCCTCACCCCTCTACCCTTTCACTCGGACCGTTTTTCCTACTGTCTGACATCCTCCACTCTCCACCCTCCCAAATACGAGACATCTTAAACACTTCCTATTAAAAGATTATATCAATTTCCTCTTGCTATAATTGATGGCAGCTTTGGAAGGCTGTCCTGTCTCTTCCTCATCCTTAATCCTCCCCCGGCTTCTCTCCATCCAGCAACAGGAGCAGGACCCCACCAACTTGTACATCTCCAACCTGCCGGTGTCCATGGACGAGCAGGAGCTGGAGAACATGCTGAAGCCCTTCAGCCAGGCCATTTCCACACGCATCCTACGCGACGCCAACGGCACCAGCCGAGGAGTGGGCTTCGCCAGGTATGTGCTTTGGGTGTGCAGTCAAAAGTAAAAGGGAAAGTTGGGAAAATACAGTAAAACATGTATACGGTAATATGAGGCAAAATTCCAAAGTAGAGTAGTTACTGTAGATCAACTTCATTTTCCAGTACTTGCAGTTTTGACTGCAGTTAAATAATGGCGACTGGGCCCTCTGGTGGTCAGTATGGGTCGGCAATATTCAACTGGGTGAAAGTGGAACAGATCAGTGATGCTTTGCCACCTGCTACTGTTTTACACAACGGTTGTTTTGACTGATCTCTTGAAATGGAATAACCTTCCGCTGCAGGATGGAGTCAACCGAGAAATGTGAGGCCATCATCCAACATTTCAATGGCAAATATATCAAGACTCCACCTGGAGTGCCAGGTGACGTTTCTTTATTTCATTTATGTCGACGGGGTGATGAATCTACTTTCATGATATCACAACATTGTCCCAATTTACACACGTGTATATATATAACCTGCGAATCAAAACTCTACCCCAGTGCCAGCGGAGCCCTTGTTGTGTAAATTTGCCGACGGAGGCCAGAAGAAGCGTCAGAGCCAAGGGAAATATCTGCAGAATGGCCGACCCTGGACGAGAGATGGGGACACGGTGAGTTTTCTTCCAACGCTTTTTCTTCCAGCCTGATGACCCCTCTGGAAACGTTGTTTGAGCCTTCTGGTACTTTGCAGTAATTCACCCTCACACCGATGCAGCGTTTAGTTACTTGCTCTGTCTTTTTGTCTTCCCCCCCCAGGGAGGAATGACGCTCACGTATGACCCCACCACAGCCTTACAGAATGGGTCAGTGCTATTAATCTGATAGATGGCGATGATAAATGGGCCAGATCGGGAGCATGTTCTGGGGACTAATGACTCGTGTCTCTACTACAGGTTCTACTCCTCTCACTACAGCATTGCCCCCAACCGGATGATCGCGCAGACCTCCCTCTCCCCATACATGCATTCACCTGTATCTACCTACCAGGTACCGGGGTGGTGTTAAAACTCTTAAAGCCGGGGTGTTAGTTGGCCAAGGCGCCCAACTGTGACATCCTGGGTTTGAATCAGGCCGGGACTGTTGTCACATGTCCCCCTTCCGATCCTTCCTGTCTCTCCACAGTGAAGTATCAAATAAAGACCAAATGCCCCCAAAATAACCTTTAAAAGACAACGCATGACCCCACCTGTAATGTTATCATGGTACATGTGCGCCTTTCTGGCTCCTGCAGGTCCACAACCCATCCTGGATGCATCACCAGTCGTACCTCATGCCGCCCACAGTGAGTACATTCAATCTTGACGTTTTTGGTCTCCCTTTTCCTGTTTGTGTTGCGGGAGACAGCGTGCCGTCGCAATATTCGGTTACCTGAACAGAGGCTGTCTGTCTGTCTGACTAGCAGTCACTGTGTCTTAGCTGGTAACTGCCAACACTGTGTGTATCCATAGGGAGCGGTCCTGACGCCAGGAATGGACCACGCCATGTCCATCCAGCCGACCTCTATGATGGGGCCCCTCACACAGCAGCTAAGCCACCTCTCCATGGGCAGCAGTGGCACGGTCAGTGACGTATAGAGTGTGGAATATTGAACATACAGTTATCACATAGATAACACATAGTAACCTGCACACAGCACGCTGATGTTTACCAACCCTCCCGGTCGGTGATGCTTTAACGGATACCACAGGGACGAGAGAGGCAGAAGCTGAGTCCAGCTCTCTCTGGCCGGCGCGCTCGATCACTGCCGTTTAGGAGACTAGGATTTTGCTCCTAAGTTTTGATGTGTCACTTCCTGTGGGCGGAGAACACCAGAATTTCATTTGGGAAAATAGAGTGAATCCTCAATTAGGGGATGGGACACTCTTCTCTGTCGCAGCCCCACTTTGTGATCTAGGCTGAATAGATGGGTGTATTTTGACAGTGCCGTTTTAAGGACATTTCTCCTATTCTTTGAGTTCATATTCAGCAATGATACTGCCAGTATAAAGCCACGTTGAGCAGCTGTCAAGTCGTACGAACTCATGGTTTCCATCCTCCTCTAGTATATGCCTGCAAACACGTCTATGCAGGGGACCTACATCCCCCAGTACACCCAAGTGCCTGCCACCAACGTCTCAGTTGAGGTAATGACCTGCCCTTTTCCCCCCTCACTAATATGGGATATTGCTCTTAGGTGACATGTGAAACTACGACTCGTGGATTTGATCTTCACTGCCTCTCTTTTTAGGAAAGTGCCGTCCAACAACCTGTCGCCATAGAGACACCCGCAGAACACACAACCTACTCCTACCAGCATAACAAGTGAAGAGGTGGCGGAGGTGGGTTTTGCTAATGTGTGTGTGTGTGTGTGTTCTGTATCTCTGTGCGTGGAGCTAATCTGAAAACAATGCAGGGATGTGAGATGCAGTCGTAGCTCTCGTCGCTAATTGGCTGGTCTTGTCCCCCTTCTGCCAGAGCTTCCTCGGGAGCCGGGGTGACTCTCATGGGGCCCGACTGCTGAAAGCACAGTGACTGGACTTAAGGCACCAGGCACTCGGGAGGAACATGGACTGTTACACACGGAGGACAAAAGGATATTTTCCACAAACTCATACGTTATGATAAACTATTTTACTCCATACAGGCAAGACTAGAGGACGAGCGATGGGGAAATGGAAGAACAGAACATGGAGCGTCTATTTTGATAACGGTCAAGAAATAAATAAACGTGTCACACACAAACACACACTACACACATTTCACGGTTGTTGTTGTTGTTTTTTCTTTTGTCTTTTGGTGCACATGTTTCACTTTTCTTCTTTCTAGTACTTCCCCCGGGGAGCCAGAAAAAAAAAACCCAGGAACAGAACATTTCAACACCACGTGTCCGTTTTATTGTCGTGTTTTGTTTTGACCTATTGTAAGATATGCTGATTTTACTTCTCTTTTTTCTCCGACACTTTCAAGATTTGAACCTGCCTTCGTGTACATAATTACTTTGTTTTGTTGTGTTTTTAGCTTCATGCGTCATTGTTTTATTGATTGGTGCAAATATTTGAATAGAGAAGGCTTAAAAAACTAACTATTTTGGACAGTTATGATGCATAACTTGGATTAGCTTCTCTCAAAAGTGGCAGCAGGTTTATCAAGCGTGAAACTGAGGTGGTCTCACTTCTTTTCGCACTGGAGTCTAATATAATTTGTAGTTCCAACAATCAACAAACAAAGCTTCAGACAATCAACTGATTACAACGAAGTGAGGATTTAGAGGTGATGGTCAGCGATGACAGATTTCATATAAGACACTGCTTTCAAAGGGTTTAATAGATTAAAAGCGTTCCAGAAAATGTTACGCGAAAGCTTCAAATTTGAGCCGCTCCACTTGATTAAATCCAAAGTTGGCCAACAGGGATCACATCTCACACAGAGCTGCCTGTACATAAGAGTTGTGAGTTTATTTAGCCTTTCTTTTGGTTTCCTATCAGTGTAATAACTACACAACTATTTTGACAACAACACTTGTGTGTACATAGCAAATTGTGTATTCCTACGTATTTTCATATAACAGGTTTTTACACAATTTGCTTTTATAAAAGGGGACGCTGAATCCCCTTGAAGCAAGAACTAAATGTTGTTGTTAAGAGTATGAAGTTCTTATTACATAGACATGGAAATCAACTGTTAGACGTGTGGCTCTGGCCTGGGATTTCTTCAGGAGACTGTCGAGGTGGATTGATATGGCCAGTATAGAGCTGCTTTGATGTTGGCCATTACTGTGTGTTTGCTTCTACTTCTGCATTGCTGTTTTTCCTCTCGTGTTTTTTTTTGCATTATTATTTTTATTTAAAGAAAGTTTTCTCAATATGTTTTTGTCCATTTGAATACTTTTAAGATCAATCCTATTTTTCAAAGAGGCTCTGATTTTTTTATTTTTGGTAGCGTGTTGTGTGCTTCAAATAATGACGTGTGTTTTCACCAGTGCGTTTTCTTTCTGAGATAGTGATTCGTTTGTATGTTGGCATTCTTCTCTTGCTCTGGTTTCAATGTTGCCGATGTCAAAAAGGCTTTAACGTTTTGAAGACATTTCGATTCTGTGTCACAAATGTTGGCACTTTATGAGCATAACTCCCGATCACGGATGAATTATGCGTGCTAGGTTCACATGCGTTTTTACAGAGTTGTGCCCCAAGCAGTTGGGGACAATGTAAGAGATATATGGTCAAAACCTTAACTTACCTCATCATGCCGGAGCAATGTAGATTCAGTTAGTGTACAAGGTTCATAGGCAATAACTAACTACGGTAGTTCTCACGGCTGTTCACAGCTGGTACTGTGTCCGTATCCTTAACTCTTCCGTCCAATGTTTGGAAAACACTTCCCACGGTCTGACGGTCTATGCAATTAATTTATTATCCTTAATAATGCAATACTACAGATATCTAAAAGACGCCTCACATTATGACAATGGATCGCCTCACAAAATGACTTCACGTTCTGCTGCTTCAGTGGCTTTCATTTTCATTAGACATGAATAGATTTGTCTCTAGTTTCCTGATTTGACACGTTGATCTTTGGCTCATTCATTGGCAGTAAAATGGCTGCATTAAAAAGGGATTTTTTTCTTTCTTCTAATCATAGTGTGTGTATAGTGTATAAGATGACTAGGGAATCTACTCGTTATTTTAAAGTGTCGTTTTTTAAAGTACGGCGGGTGTGCTTGATGTGTACGAAACGGGGTGTTGCCCACCTGTCTATCCAAATGCAATTGTCCTGTTTAGTTTTGTGCCTCACCAAAGAAGTCGTCCAATGGGTAGCAGTCTGGGTCTGTATTAACAGGGGATCTCACCATCTGACCACTGGTCTAGGATGGATCCAGGTAGTTTGTTAATATGGACCCTTTGAGAGTTGTTAGATTTAATTTCCATTCCATCCAGTTGCATTTTTTATGTTGTGTTCAAATTGTATTTGTTCATGTGCTTTCCATGCTGAGTGAGTGAAGCTGTTACCATGACACCAACTATTAATTCCATGACAATAAAACTTCACAGAAATGCCTTAGATTTCACTGAGAGGTTGTAGGGTGCAACACAAAATTGGTTGGCTGGATCTCTGCCTGGAATAGCGTTTTCTCATGCACTGCTAATGTTGAAGAGATTTTTGTTATAACAAACTACCAAGAGATTTACCAGATTTTTTTAATTATTATTTTGTCTGTGTTCCATTGTCATTCCATTATTTTTACCCCCCCCAAAAAGTTACAGATTTCCTAGTGGTTTGAATGGTGGCTTATTGAGTCCATTGCTGCTAATTTCTTTCTGCCAACACTTTGCTAAGTGTTTAGAAATCATGTATCTGAAGCGCAACAATGTCCTTGCAGTCCCATCTCTGGTTGTGTCATGTGCATCAAACCTCTCCAGTTGTCTCAACTATGTTTGTCCTTCTGTGCCGTGATACAGGTCTTTTGTCCCCCTCAAAAAACTACAGCTGTTAAACAATAATTTGGTTTGATTTTGAACTTGGGTCTTTTTTTTATTAATTAAAATTATTTTTCAGTGATTTGTGTGCTTTTTAATTACACAAGGGACCATCTGCATGTTCATATTTATTTTCCTGTAAGAGTTAATGCTCTTCCAGTAAGCTGAGACACACGTCCATGTTCTCTCCCATATATCAAACCTGGCTGATTTTGAGGAACTACACAAAGAACAGTCACAATACATGAGGAATTTATTTCCAAAAGGGACTTTGAGCAAGATAAAAATTGGATACAAAACGTAAAAAAATGTATATTAAATACACTGTCCAAGAGGCTGTACAGTTGTAACTATGTACAAAGTTGAAAATATCCAAAATATGCCCAAAAGTTGCCGTTTGGAACAAAAGAGCCTCTCAAATACATAAAATAGACTTTTAACCTCAGTTTACAATCTTGTATCAAGACTTGTGGATAAGTACGAATCTTATAATGGTAATACCTTTGTATCTAGTTACTTTAGGGTGCAACAAGGACAATTCTGCCATCTTCATTACAAACCATACTCTGAGGTAATGACACATTTGAAGGCTTTTGTGCATTGTCGACAAATGACAAAAACAGAAATAATACTAATTTAGGTGAAATGGTTCATCTTGCAGGGCAAAAACAGATCAAGTTGAATGCCCATGAAGAGACATGCATTTATACATGCAGTAGTCATCTAAAAAAATACATTACAATTTCACGGTAACTGATAACTTCCAAAACAATTTCCCTTTGAATATACCACACAACTAGTACACAAATTGACAGTGGGCAGTCACCAAAAAGTAGTATTGCTGCAGTTATCAATATGATGCAGCGTAATGCATTGTAATTGTCTCTGTATGACAAAAACGACATGTAAACTTTGCGTGTCTGCATAAAAGAGTTCAGAGTATGATTTGTAAGTCAGTACAAGTTTGACTCCTCAAACAGTTCTGGCTGGACGATACAAAATACTCCGTGTTTTAGCTGCAACACCAACACTCCGTGGGTGCACCAAAAAACAAGCTGGAGCAGAGTTCTGAGGCAGTGCTTTCTGCTCCAGCCGTGTCAAGCAGCCAAGATCAGCCATGGGCTAGAGACCGATCTAAGAGGACGTGGCATGGCAGAGTTGGGTCCTGATCTGGATCCTGCTGTTGAACAGAGCACAGCCACCAACGCCATACACACTTTTGACACATTGGGGTAGCTGTGCCAGTTCACAATCCTCATCTTGACCTCACAGCAGTTTACGGTTCAGAATCTCCCAAATCATTCTTCTTCTGAAGTAGGGCATGTGTTTCTGTGAATAAAACGGGGAAATCTTGTTATCCATTTTTTTTGGGTCACCATCAAAGGATTGTTGTTGTTGCCGATTGTGCCTACCTGTGTAAATGTGATTGGCTTGCCTTTGGTGACGTACTCTGCGTATTTGCATGTGAACATTCCACAATCACTGCCATTCATCTGCTGTGGGATTTCCTGTAGGTGAGCAAAACAAAAGAAGTTTATTAGTCAAACATTAATGCACAGTAAAGGTGCAATAAGTAAGCTTTTCACTGTTCCATAGCACAAAATGACCTCAATATATCGGCTGGGTTTGATACGTTTGTTGATCAATAACAATGACTCAATGAGCTGACATTTTTGTCTTTCAAAACTCGCGACATTTCGTTCTCAAGCCAAAAAACTAAATGACAAAGCAGTATTACTACTACAGTATTTTGCACAGTGATACATTACCACGTCACTAGACATCTCTGTTGGATCTCCGCTCTAATTAGCTAGCTCACTCCTTTCTTGTGAAAGTGCTACATTATTTATGGTCAGTTACTGGCCACTTTAAGCTGTGCCAGAGACCTGCTGATAAGTCATAGATTACTTAATGCCCCTTTAAATCCTACGATGTGGGTCACGTGTGTAGTACTTACATTGGGCCTTTTGCTGTGCAGAGTCCAGCCTGAGGTATCCAGTACTTTGCCCTTCTTGTCCTTACTTTCCTGCCGCAGATATTCTCTGTGGAGAGGAGAGCAAAACTAATTCGTTTCTGTACATGGGTCCTAATTACGTTTTAATGGCTCAATGAAATTAGTTTCAAGATCAATCAATATACAGCAGTGAAAGCTTCAAATAGCTATCCAATGCCACAAACAAATGTGAGAACACTGAAACTTACAGCAATTTCCTGCACGCTTCATCATTGTTTCCTCCCATAGAATCAAAGTACATGATGGCCTTTTTGCGGAAATCCACCACCTGAGGGAAAGAGTACCATGTAAACAAACTCGCAATATGAACCTCAAGACTAGCTGTTCCTTCTTGATCGATAAATGTACCATGTGTTGTACAGAGGATCAACAGAGGGGTTAGCGGTCTACGCTGCCTAAGTGTGTAAGCTCTCCTGTGGAACGAGGTGCACACCACAGTGATAGCGGAGACACACCTGCCCAGTACGCAAGCGATGACATTTTCTCTTTGGTTCACCAAGGATTCGAAGTGCTGCATTTTGAAGTATTTGAAGTTGTTGGGCTTACTTGCAGATGAACAAAACTGATTTAGAAAGCAGAGCCTGTATTAACCATATCTTTACTGTCTCAAGTTATTAGAGCAATAATTTAAGAAGAGCAATCCACCTAAGCTTGTTTTATTGATCAAAAGGCCTTCGATTGGGTGAATAGGGATCCACTTTTCTTTCAACGTAGCCAGGCGGGTGTTGATGGCAGATTTTATGAAGCAATCAAAGCATTATACCCATCTCCTGTAGCTTGTGTACAAGTAAATGATTTAACAACTGGCTGGTTCCCAACGCCTTTTGGAGAAGCAGGGTTATTTGCTTTCAACCACCCTCGTGGCGATTTTTGTGAACGATCTAGCCGTACAGATCAAGGCCTCTAATTTAGGTGTTAAAGTTGATGACAACGGTTGTTTGTTTGTTATATGCTGATGATATAACCGATCTTGCAGTCTGAAGCCGACTTACAGAAAATGCTTGATATTGCTAAAACATTTGTGTTCCAAATGGAGACTCATGATCAACCAAGTAAAACCCAAATCATGTACTTCAGACGAGCGCTAGGCTCAATAGTCAGCAAACTGAAAGCCTGTAAAGATCTTGGGTATTCCACATACTCCCTCCCAGCTGTATGATTCATGCTTATGCCCAATACTGAATTACAAAGCTTGAGTATGGGGATATAAAGAAGCTAAAAAAGCTACCAGAGGTCTTTGTGTGCCCAACTGAGAAATAGTATCCTCCTGCCTCTTGCCATTGAAGTAGGCAGATATACTGCCGTTTCTGAGGAGAACAGGGTTTGTAATGTGTGTGATTTAAATGATGTGGAAAATGAATTTCATTGTATGTTTCATTGTATACTATATGATGATTTGAGGACCCCCTTGTTTAATGTAATGCAAGAACAAAAACTTGAATTATTCTGAGCAGGAGATGTGATCAAAAGTATTTAAGACAGCCAGCTTTATTTCTAAGGCCTGGAAGAAAAGGCATGCACAGCTCTTTGTATGAATATATGTCTTGTTTTGTCCCCGATATTGCTGCTTTCAGCTGTATTTAATGTCAGCATATTTGATTATTTATACCTTTTCTTTTCCTTTTGGTAAAATTTTTAAATTAATTATTACATTAATAACATTAATGGTGTCTTATAAGACCATGTGGTCTGGGCATTCTTATGATGCATGACATCAAATAAAAATAAAATAAAATCAATCATGTAGTGGTTTTAACTTACAGAGAGACACCAGTGCACCCCCAAGTGGACAGGAACCAGCAGGATGTCCACAGAGAAGATATCAACCTTTTTGGTCCAGCGGCGGACAGCAGCATAGCCACTGCCGCACAGCTTGGGAAAGAAAAAAGTGTTGAAAGTATCTACTAACGGCAGGCTGGGGTCCTTGCTGCGCTGCACCAGCAGGTTCATGTAAAAGTTGATCACCTGAGAATAAGAAAAAAGAGACAAAGAGTGTTTGAGTTGGCTGGATAAGCACTACTGTGTGGCATCGCTTGAAGTGCAACAAATACTACATGTACATCGTAACCATGGTCATTTAGGCCACAAGCAGCTGCTGAATGCTATGTAGTATGCATAACCACAAAAGAGGAAAGATAGTAACACCAACTGCTTCCTATTCACACACCAGGGCTCCGTGGCAGTTTTTAGATCTAACTTCAGGATGATGTGCGCTCACCTCATCATTGAGCCAGTTGAGGTGGCTCAGGGTCTGCAGGTCCTTGCGTGTGAGGCTGAGCCCAAAACCTTCACTCAACACTTCATGTGGACTACCTCCCCTCAGCGCCCTGCTCACCTCAACCTCCATCTCCTTCATAGAGAGACACAGTATTGGATGTGAAAAAGCACGAAAAGGGAAGAGGGAAATATAACTTATCCATTATCAGGGCCCAACATCGCGACCGTTTTGGTCGCATATGCTCCTGAAATGTAATCTGAGACCTCTAAATATAATTTAGAGCACTTGTGCGAGTGCAAATAATTGTTCTGGTGCAACCTTATTATTTCCCCCCCAGACGAACATCCCTTTCTCTGTACATTCGCTAGTTAGTACACTATGTGCTTTGTGAGATGCATATTTCATTGGGCTTGAACGCCAGGCATTATATCTGGTGTCTGCGATAAAATGTGGAACATTGCATGTAGTTTCGGTGTGTGTAGTGAACAATAGTAGTTATTCTAGCATTCTAGGCAGTCTAGATAACTTATTGTTTTCATGAAAGATTACTCAGACAAGTCTGCATGGGTTTGTTCATTGAATTAAGGCGCCATATAGTTCCGTTTACATTCCCATGTGTGATCTCTCGTATCTGTTACCATCGTACAAATAAATAATTGGTTAAATTATTATGGTTGGGTGTGAGGATAGTGGCTATCTGGGGTGGTATAGTCCATTTAAAAACAACAACATAGACCTATCATATCACTGGACAAGACAAAGAGTTGAAAGAACCAAGGGATATGTGGAGCAAACAGAGCTGTGCATATGCATTGAAGACACAAAAACTATACCTCGGTGAGTTCAGGGAATTCTGGTTTCTCCTCTAGGGGCTTCGGCACTTCTATGACGGGAGTCAGAGGAACCTCCTTCTCCAAAGGAACTCGTACATGGACCTCCACATCTGGGCTATGCTGCCCTTCATCAGACAGACGCTGAGGACCAGGATCACAGACAGGTTAGTGGAATAACAGGAGACACAAGAGCAACAGACCAAATCTAAAAGAGGGCTTCTGTAGTGCAGACTCACCTGTCGTAGCAACTGGGCAGCCAAGGCCTCCTGCTCTTCGATGTGTCTCCGTCTTTCTCGCGCTCGAGAGTCATATATACTAGTCCTACCATGAGAAAACATACATTGATTCCACGTAGCCGTGTTTAAAACATAATATCAGTGGATAATGGGTCGATTATATAATTAAATGCCTAATTGTGTACTTACACTTCTTTGATCCATAACTCAGCTTGGAAGCATGGCACGCTGCAGAGAGAAATAGATTATTGTGTAAAACCAGCAAGATAAGACACATTTGGGCTGTTACTGCATATCTTGATTCATTGGTTTGACTTAGTCTTTAGCAGGATGCATGTCCAGAAGCGCCATATCAGGCAGGCTGTCTAATATTAAACCTAATGCAGCCTACAATATCAACAGTTTTATCAAATCATGATTGTGTTTAAAAACTACTGCAAATTATCCCAATTAAATATGCGTCTTGACTAAGTAACAAACTGCTTTCTCAACACAGAGCTGAGCGATACAAATGCAACCAATCCACCAAGCAATGTGAACTCATTCAGTCGATTTGTTTGGGAAACACTAGGACATTTTCACATTGTGTCTATGATAATGTGCAGAGACAATCTCAATGGGAATCTGATTGCCCAAGTGGGGATATGACTAGTACAGAGGAATTACAATACTGAGATAATACTGTCCATTTTGTGACCGGAGATTCAAAATAATTGCAGGTCAAAAGTGCCAGCCACGTGACAAATGTAAGGAATAAAATATCAACATTGACTCAAAACAAATACCAACCTTGAGCTGTCTGGCTTTTTACCCTTTTGCTCTTTTACAATTATCACAGAGTCGCCATCATGACCTGCAAGAAAAGACAAGAAGATCACAACCCCAGAAAGATTACGGAAACAAGCAAATATGCAATTCAGATTTTACATCACATACATTTCCATTAACTGTGAGAATTGTACCTGATGACTGTGTGTCCTGAGACGAGGTATCTTGCAGGGCAGCAGGGGAGGGTGCAGACGTAAGGGTGGCTGCCATGCTGGGGCTGAGGTCACCGTCTGGAGACCATGTCTGGTTCCCAGGCCTGCTGGAGGCCTCCACTGGGCTGGGAAGGTTGATGGAGCTCTGGCTGGAAATACCTCCGGGGCTGGGGGGTCCGCTGGGTCCTTCTGAAGTTCCTCCTGCCTCTGACCCAGCAGGGGACGAGAGCTGTAGCAGCTTGCGACTGGAGCTCAGGAAGCTGGTGCTGAGGAGAAGGAAGGGTCGAGTCGATGAATGTTACAAAAGAGGAAGAGAGCGGTACCCACATATAGTCAAGTAGTTCAGTCGCTGCCTCTGGAGTCCCCCCACTGGCCTAGTATTATATCCTGACAGCGCTTTTATTTCTGCATCTCCCCTACTCTGTCTCGCTCTTTGTTTTCTCCCTAAAAAATTAGGACCACGGTTACTGAGCACTAACAATTGGATTGTGGTATTGCTAAAACATGAGCAGTGCAATTACACGGATACGTACAAATCTCTGTGTGACTGCACAACGGTGTGTGAGCTGCTGTTGTAGAGGAAAGACGACTGACCACCAGAGACCATGGTCAGCAGCTGTTTGTAGACCTCCTTCTCCTCCTCACGGACAGACTGGCCCAACACAGAGAAGAACGAGATTAATAAAGAAATGAAACAACTGAATAAGATCATTAAGAGAACCCTTATCCAGTATGGTCCTGATGTCTGACCTCCTGTGCAGTACAGCGAGGTCTGGCCCTGTGTACGCGGCTAGATGAGGTGCTGTGTGTCGGGCTCTGCACCACTTTGATGGGAAAGGTCTTCTCATACATGCTGGTGTAGGAGTTGCTTGTTGTGCCCATCCCACTGACTGACCACAGACTGCAGACACAAAATTACAATTTGTTAGTCAAACAAGATAAACCAACAAAAATGTATCCTGTTCCGTTATATTAAGTCATACAACAAAAAGCAAATGTTCAAATGGCGAGTTACTTTTCTGCAGAAGCAGGAACCAATAGAAAAGCAGCATCATACCTTGACGTTCCATGTGGTCGGAGGTTAAGGGGCCTGCCTAGCCTTGGAGAGGAGTATACTTTGGGGTTGATGGAGGGTGGCAAGCTAATTGAGTGCCCATTCATTTTGTGCACTTCACGATGTGCAACACTCATACACACTTGTCGCCTGCAGACTTTTGATCCAATAACCGATTTCTCATTTCGGAAGGATTCTACAGTCAAAGATAAAACGGTACAAGAACATTGTCACCAGGGCCTTTATGTCTGCACAAAAGACTGTACCCCCCAAAAATGCAAAACCTTGTAGCATCCTGCCAATTATACTCTTACCTGATTTGTATGTTTTCCACTCCAAAGTTGTCGAGGGAGTAGCAAACGTCTCATCCAGAGAGTTCCTCTCTATAACCTGTAACCAAACACATCCATGAATTATGTAAGCAAAGGCAAAAGAAAATGCATTGTGATTTTTACAAATGTAGGCACCATAAGTGCATCGCATACCTCCCTCCCTGTCCAGACCATTGCTGATGTTGAGGCCTGTGGCTGGGGTTCTACTGGTGGAAGACCAGGGGAGGCAGGCAGTATGTTTCTAAAAGTAGGGCTCACGTTGTTCCTCATCCATGTAGCCATATTAGAGCTATGGCTCTTTACTCCTTCAGCTGCAATCTTAACCGTATCAATGAGATCCCCTAGAGAAGCAGCAAAATGTAAACAGATACAGTCAAGCACATTAAATAGGACAGATCTGATTGAACTAAATCATTGCCTATAGTCACACCACTAATTGTTACAAAGTGAGTGATTTCACTATTACCCATTCGAGATTTCTTGATCGTTTGGTCATCTTGGTCGAGGTTATGTCCATCTTCCAAACTTAAGAAAAAAAAGCAGTGCTGTCAAAGTGCTGTACAGTTAGCGTTAGAGCAATTGGTGACCAAACTTTGAAAAAGAACGAGTAATTCTCTTGGCAACAAAAGGGCAAACTGCTTCATGCACAGCGGGGCAATGACAATCCTGCAGAGTCAACAACTAAACTGACTCATTAATCTCCAAACAAGTTAGGGACAATTTGTCCTTTCCATGTCTCTTTAAATCAATTGGCTTCTCTTACACAGGGGAACAGTAATGTTACATCTCATACCATTCAATTGGTCTTTTCCTCCTCATCTGACCGTCTTCCTGTGCCCGGTGTGCATCTGTGTGGTCAGCAGCTGGCACTCCATTGCGAAGATTACCAAAGCCTGTTCCTATCCATTCGTAGATTTTATTCAACATGGTTCAAAAACGTAAACAAATAAAGCCGTTACTTGAAAAATGAACCGCTACGATTGCTTTCAACCCGCCTGCCAATACAGTGAAAACCAATTAAGCTAACGCACGTCATTCGACTGAGGCAAGTTAGCTCTAGCTACTTCGCTGGCTAACACTGCACACGATCATGATGTTACTTTTCTAGAAAATGAGCTAACCGTTTGCTAGTTAGCTAAGAGTTACGTTAGCTAGTTAGCACGCTAGGCTAACTACCTAGCTAGCTAACGTTGTTAGCCAACGGCTAATTTATACAACAGTTTTAGTGTCAATTGGAATACGTTCTGTCGCAAGAAACGCGTTCGGAAAAACATTGAACATTTGGAGTCCCACTAGAACTCAAATATATAACCTAAACGTGACTTTAAATAGTATTTAAACTCGATAAAGAATAACCTCTCCCGCTTCTTCTCATTCAAAACCACAACCACAACATGGCTGAACTCGACGTCTCAACGTCGCACATTTTGATTGGTTGAGTGGAAGGTGTAAATTCGAGTGTTCCAGAGATTCAATGGTTGATTGGCGATTGGAGGAAAGCGTTGGGTATCAACTGTCTGTCACGTCACACCGGTCAACACTGACTTCTGAAAATAATGACATATTTTCAAATTCCAGCACGCACACACTCAATGTGCACGCACGCACGCACGCGCTCGGTAACATACTCTCTCTCAAATTCAAATTTGCTTTACTAGCATGACAAAGTATATTCTCATTTTGCAAAAGCATCAAATTGTAATGTCTCATGCACACAATCTCTTCGTTCACAGTTGTAGGACTTAGCTGAACTTATTTATGTTTTGAATCATATCGTTCTATATATAATTTCTATGCCGAATATCTTTTAGAACCAAAGTACTGAGGTTCAATGACCCTCTACTTCCGTCGTTGTGACTAAATTAACAGGCAAAAAATTATCACAAATACAAACGAAGAGGAAACATTTTCAGACTGGAGGCTGAATAAATGTAAGAGGCACCTTTCTCGCGTAGTTACGGTTATCTGTTTTATTTTCTCATTGAACAATAGAAAATTGAGTGCTATATGGTTATGTCGGAGTACAGAACTGACTTGTGAATTTTTGATAATGTTGTGTAAATGAACATTGTTTCATAATAAGACTCAGGTTAGACTGTTCATCCAAAAGTGCCGTTGCCATAGTAACACATCAACTTTCTGAGTGTCATGCACCAAATCAACACTGATTTCCATGCCATTATCAAGCATTATATGGCAGCCATAGTAAGCGTACAAGCCTGACCTTTCAAGAGTGTAGATTGTAGTGTAGAACTATTCTGGGGACTAATATGGCTTTAGCAAGCTGGCAGCGCGTCTAAACGCAGCGGCTTTGCTCTCCCCATACCCATGTTATCCATTATCGACTGTATGGGCTGTAATGCACGCCCCCACCACTTTGAACTGAGTTGCTTTGATCTGTCTCGTTATATGCAGACTGTCTGTATTTAATCTATCTTTTTATTTATTTAACATTATTGTAGCCACTTTTCGATCTCGATTGTTTGCTTCCCTTTGTGACAGTTTGAGTGGGACACTGGTGATTAGCCTTGTAGCTGGCGCTCCATATTATATTTGATCAACGCATCGTATGTGTGATGTGAGTGGCAAACTCAGTTTTGTTGTACATGTACAATGACAATAAAGGAAATCTAATGTAATCTAATCATTTTCAAGACGTCACGTCAAATGGTATGTAGAAGTGTTATAGCATATTTTGGTAAATTATTGGTAAACAGCAAGTGCATTAATTCAGTCATCCTTTAATAATGTAACACCAAGACTACAGTGAAATGTAGGGTACTTCTAAAACACAATGCATCTAAATAGCCAAATAAAGACAAGGTATTCCAAGGCCACTTTAGAAGGATAATAAATTAATTCCAAGCTTCAAACTCACCATTCTATATCACACAAATAAATACTTTCTGAAATGTAAGATTCAGGTCTTTCATAGAAAAATAAAATTCTAATCTCATTAAATATAGCCTTCCAGACACTTTTCAAATGGAGGCCTAAAAGACAGCCTTATCAAATGGTACAGTAATTTGTCCATGCGTATATGGCACTGTCATCATGTTGTTTCAGCATGTTGCCACTGCAAACTAAAAAAGTTAAATAGCAATACCAATAGCAAATATCAATAAAGGTTTGCACAAACTATATTTGTAGTGACACATTTAATCTAAACAATCTTCATTCAAAATGTTTCAGCTTCAACAACAAATACCCGACAAATGACTAAGGCCTACTAATAACACGACATCATAGTTAAATATTACAGAACAAAAATCAGTACAAAGAATGTAAAAGAGGGTGCCTACACATACACAGAACACAAGCTACAAATCAAGGCAGAGATGAGTGGCAACATTTTCAGACTGTCATTCAAAAACCAGGACAAGACATGATGTCATCGACCTTCATCAACTCATTGTGTTGAAAACAGCCAAGGAAGTCCTTGTAATGCACGGTATAGTGACAACATCAGAACAGGATGAAGATTAACACCTACACTAGGCAATGTCTAAAGCTTTTTTATTTTCTTCAACTCTTGATTTTCGTGGAACATTTGTGCTTTCATTCACTAAACCAACACCCGCAGCAATAGTCCAATGGTAGGATGAATATGGCATAGTTAGGGTTTCTTTCTTAGAGTCATGCATAATGTATTGTAGATCAGAAATAATGACCTCTTACAGAGCACTGACATCCTGTTGTTAGACAATTTGTGACATCTACACCTAATGGGAGAAGATCGCTGGATGTTTCTGGTTAGTGAAGCTAGCAAGCTAACCGCGCAACATGGTCTGGGTCCATAACATGCTAGAGAGAGGGGTGACGAGTTGTAGACATCTTGGGAGTGGATGCTGATCATCTGTGGGTTATCTGTACAAGGGATTCACAATATATTCATGACCATATCCGTGTTGGGCAACAAATAATAATAAAATAAACACAACAAATGTTATGATTGGAATCATCATCACCACCATCACCAAAATTAGAAAATGATCATGTTGGCCAGATTTCCATATTGATGCATCACCTAGTCTGTAGATCTGAAAGGTAGGTAGATGGGTTTACTCTCCTTTTGTTCCACAGATTTGGAGGAAGAAGGAGAAGATGTAGATGATATCCAGGTAGATATTGAGAGTGGCAAAGATGTACTCTTCTGGACTCAAGGAGTAGCGCTTGTTCCCCATGAGGAGCTGGGTGTCAAATGCCAAGAACTAAAACAGAAATTACAACATAAAGCAAGACATCTCTCTTTATTTCTAATGACCTACAGTATATTTAGAGTTGTTGTGATACCGATGCCAGTATTAGAAACGCCTCCGATACTGCCTAAAATGTTGGATCGGGTATCGCGATGACGCATGTCTATGCACCGATCTGATACCACATAATTGATCATGTGATGATAGCTCATTTATGCTACACAGGCAAGACAACAACAGGTGCGGTGCTAGCGGAGAATGTGACGTTAGTCAGAGCTAGATAAATGTCAGCAACATGCCAATATTTTCCACTGGAAAATCCCACCAGTAAAAAGGCGATGTTCAGATATCGGAATCGGTATCGGGAAGGAAAAAATGGTATCGGAACATCTCTACTTAATAGTGTGTATACACAATGGCTTTATAGTGTGTATACATACACTTACCATGGTAAACAGTATGGCTCCCAAGGCAGCGTAGACAGCATCCAACCAAGGTACCTGTTGTGCAACAAAGTGCTTGACTAGATGTGATCCCACTATGTTGATCATCACATTAGGACACAACTGATGTAAGTGCATGATTTGGATAGTTATGCTTACATATTGAAAGGGGAGGACAAATGCCAGCACCAGTCCAGAGATTAACATGACCATGCAGAAGGCAAAGAGCACACCTTGGCACGATGTCACATCAATCTGGATGGACAAAGGACATAAAATCAAATCAATGTTAATCAAACAACATGAAAAGCTAGTGCAACTCTAGTTTTTCACTCTTACAACTGTATGTATCAAATATAATCTGAAGTATAGAAAGGGAGAAATATTATTTAAATTACAGAATGTTATTCTGCTCACCTTAGTTTGGAAGCTGAAGACAGTGACAGTGAGACAGACCATTGCTGTGATGCCTAGACACATCACCACCGACTTGGTGTTGTAGAAGCTATTACAAAGAGAAATGTGGAATGCGTTTTAGGCAATTAAAAAAATGAGATACATAATACAGGTTTATATACCTGTTTAGCATCACAAGCCACAGAAACTGTAACCCTACATACCGTGAAGAAAATACATTGCTATGTGGTTTACCCGGATGCAAAAGTCATCATGCTGGCCAAGGAGACAGTCTGAAGAAGGCATGCAAAGCAATGACGAGACACGTTGCAAAGTAAAACAAAAGACAATTGCATAAGACAGAGAGCAGACAAAGTGTACCTGGACAACATCCCTGTCATGTAGGAGAGGGAGAGGGTCTGTAACAGGACAGAGGCACATGAAAATTTAGGAATTTACTCAACTCTCACTCCTCTTCAGATAACTACAGGTCTGGACAACATAAACTCAACGATATATCCACATCAATTAGTTTTGAGATAGTTTTTAACTGTCAGCTTACTTGAGGTTATATAGTAAATCCCTATAATTTGGGGTGTGAATGTTACACATCAACTAAAAGGACACGGCTTTTATAGTCTGTGAACATACTGTGTACAACGCTCAATTTAGATTGAACGAATCATGGTTATACATAATGAAGAAAACACATAAAATAAATCAGTCTTGTACTTACAAAGATAGCAAGTAGAATCAGATTCCATGGAAACTGTCTCCTGTAGGAGTGAGGAAGGATCAGAGTTGCAATAGCTTAGGTGATTTACATATGTATAGGTGTAGGTATGTTGGAGAACTTACAACTTACCTTGGTGCAGAACAGCAAGAGAGTGTCAGATATGTGACAAAGAACACAGCGCTGTGTTAAAACAAAACACACACAAAACATATTAGATATGACATACACTAACATTATACAGAGTAACTATATTAATGATTTGAGACTGACTAAACTTGTTACTTACTAAGAGGTCCAATACCACACTGGGTTGCCCTGAATGTAGTCCTTCACAGGTTCGCTAAAAGGGATAGAGCCTCGGGTAAATATACAACCCGGTGGATTTTAACAAGAGAATTGCTTATTCTATATTGTTTAACCTGAGAGGAAAATGGACAAGATGATGAACTGCAACATCTAGCAACTCACTGTAACACTCACCAGAATGTGAAGAGAGCCACAATAGCAAGCGTGACGAAAAGTTGGATCATCAAGATGGCGTACACCTGAAAGAAGGCAACTTACTATGAAAACAATATTGCATAATGATACGTGGGTCTGCTCAGTAAGCCTTTAAAGAATATTAATTTGAGATAAATTAATCAATGACTTCAATGGGAAATACAAAGCATTCCCAGCAGAGATAGAACACTAGTTGTTTCCATGATGAAGCCTCATCTACTGATTTTAGGAGTTTTGATACCTTGCGGATGAAGATCCTCCTAATGTTCTTATCATCCAAGGTGAACGTTGTGAGCATCTCAGTATCACTGTAGCAGGGGCTGCTGGTGCCTGTAGAAAACATTCATATAATAAGACTTCTTGGTGATTATGATTTCAGATTTTTTAAAACTCTGCCAACATATATGCAATCCCATATTTATCTGTGGCCCATATTTATCAAGGCTTTCAGAGTTGGGGGGTGTCCTGACCCAAGTCCCCCGTTGAGTGTCCCAGTTATTGTAAAATGTAAAATCAATTATTGATCAGCACTACCATACCAGCCTGAAACATGTGATAAATGTACATGTATCTGTGTTCTGCTGCTGGTGACACTATGAGTTTCCCCATTGGGGATCAATAAAGTATATCAATGAATCAAATGCCAGCAAATTAGTTTATTCATGGAGATAAGGACATGGAGTAACATTATGATAAAATACATGTGGAAAAAGTATAATCATACCGGCAGTGGCCTCCTCATAGCTGGGAGGAGCTGGTGACACAGAGGCCTGTCCACCTGAGGAGCCATTGGTGGTCTTGTTTGCAAGTGCAAGCTGATAGCACAAAATATAAACAATCAGTTTTCCTTTAGCTTATAAAAAGCAGAACTCCTCTTAGGTGAGAATCAATCAATAATCGAAGAAAGAACTTCCCTGTACATTGAACCTGAACTTAAAATCTCTGGTCCTAAGTGTAAAATGTTTCCAGCCCTGAGATTATAGCTCTACAGCTATAGTCTAATGCTGTATAGGTAAAGGCTGTTCCTGGGTCTGTCAGTAAATGAGTCATATAGCCGGTCTGACCTAATATATTGAGCTTGTATACACACCCCTCTCTCCTAGAGAATATACAGTTCTAAGCATTAACAAAGCATCACATGGCATCATTCATACTTTTAAATGATGAATACAACTAAGTCAGCAGGCAGGAGCTTCTCAATCTGAGCAAATGGAAAGAAAGCTACAGACTAAGCTAGATCATCGCAGATGTTTGGTAACAGCTTATGCAAAGTGATTAAGTTTGATGAAAGGTCGAGCAATAAACCTGGTCCCAGCTAATTGAATTGTATAATCTGGGAAACTACATGAGCCTGCATAAGAGGCTTGATTGACAAGATGACACTGGTCCTATTGATCGCTGTATATGACACTCTGTACCAGAGGTAGAGAAAGAAACGGGTTGTCGTGGTGACGCAACATGAAAAAACAGCCAGTGACGCATTTTACTCATATAGTGAACTCAAGTAGAAGAATCACAACAATGGCTTAGTATTGAACAGAAAGATACCATATAATCATAAACAAAAAAGCAATAGGATTCAATGACTATGCCATTGATAAATTAAATGACAAGCCACTGTATGTGACAACTATTGGAATTATGCAGCATCCTGTGGCTAGAGATATTAAGCTGCAGCACACAGAAATACATTAATTTGACATTGCACTATAAGAATATTAAGAAACATTGCAATTTGTCAACTACTTATATTACTCAAATTACTAAATCTAGTGGTATTCACAACTGAACAGCCTGTATTACCATTAAGTCGTCCACTACAGAGAGATGGAGGGATGGAGCAGACGTGCACATCCAATGACTATTACATAACAATCTAAGCCACATGCAGTGATTCCAAATATAACCAGCTTTGTCTTTGTTAAATACTGAAGGAAAGATGGATTGAATGATTTATGATTAACAGAATCCCTTACCTTGCCCTGTGTCATGATGCCTGTCTCTCTGTCTCTGCAGACAGCTGCTTTGTTTTGTCAGTGAGCCTCTGGTGTCTCCTTTCTTGATAGTGTAGTTCTCGCAGTCAAAAAAGAACTGATAGCTGTGAGAAGGGGCCCTGGATTGATAATTTCCTCCTCTTGACTGCTCAGACTGAACACCCTCTGACGATACAGTGGCGTAATCCAACAAAAACGCAGTTAGGACTCCCGCAGATTCCCCCTCCCTCACCCACAGAGGGATATTCTAGCAGCATCCAGGTGAAGCTGCAGCATGGAGAGAAGCCGGGCCGTACCAAACCAACGGGAAAAATGGGGGAGGACGGCTGCTTGCGTAGTGCATGACAATATGAGCAGAGAAGGAAAAGATAAATCTGGAAATGTGGTCTGCAGCAAACACAAGGAAGGGGGTTGCAGGGGACAAAATGCTGTGGAATTTCCAAATTTACCACAGGGATCACTGCGTTGAAATTATGCTATAAATTAAAATAGACCTCTTTGAACGGTGCCTTTTATTCAGTAACTAAGATGGACAGTGAACAGCATGTTTTGCTGAATACTACTATATGAAATTGCAATACATGTGGTCACAGCTTGTCCGACATAATTATGTAAATACATATATTTTTCAGCACTTAAATAATGTTAAAACAAATTGTGGTGGGTGGGGAATGAATACTTAGGATGTGTTCATTTGGAATAAAATCTGAAACTTTCTCTGACTAGCCATTCATTTGAACACTGTTTATTAAGAAGGAAACCATCCCTCTAAAACATTTTGGAAATTAAAATTGATAGTGCCACATTTTGGGGATTTATTGCAAAACTACAGAATAAAATATAAGATGTGGCAAACATAAATTAATAAGTCACAAAATAGAAATTATAGTAATACAAAACAATGTATTCCTTATGTACAATATGTAAAATTGTATTAAAGGGCACAAAGGCTAGATACATTTTAAGGCCAAAAATTGATGTAAATCAATATATATTAAAAATCAAAATGACCTTTTTTGCTCTTTTCAAGAAAAATACATAAGAGTTAAAGAGATAACATAATGAAATCAAAGTGTTTGACATTCAGACATTGGTCCACGTTTCCCCCAAAGACATCAACCAATGTTAAGAGCAACCAGGAAAACAAATAAATATAAAACTGTAACGTTAATCTAACTATAATTTACCCAAGCACCCCTTACGGACCATGATTTATTTCAGTGCTGCATTTTGGCAGAACTTGAAAGAAACTGATGAGCATTCCTGGAGATCACATGACATTTCTGCTTTCCGTCATACAATTTGTTCAGTCAAGCAGTAACTGGATTTCTGGTCCACCTCTTACATCTCCCCCTCCCCTTTGGCTCCCTCCAGTCTCAGGTCTGTGTCATTTCTGCCCATGGTGAATAGACTCACCACAGCCAGGAGAGCTGCCAGCATCATGACTGCACAGCCCCCAAACATGTGTCTTGTGCCGCTGCCTCCCTCCCCTCCACCTGTTCCTGACACCTCCCCATGGAGCGCCAGCAGTCCTAGGCAGGCCAGCAGGTGCAGAGGTAGCCGGAACCAGGCCAACACCCCAGCCCGCTTCTCCTCTGGGATCACCCTGCCCTGGAGAAAGCTGACTGCAGGGAAGTAGAGGCCACAGGCCAGCTCCAGCAGCAGGAAGGCCAGCAAGGATTCATGAGGTCTAGGCTGGCCTGGGGCAGTGGAGAAGGTTAGCATGAAGAACGAGAAGAAGG
>OMOT01027102.1:44977-55393 GCA_900312575.1 Acanthochaenus luetkenii | reverse complement strand
AAAAAATGCATAATTGATTAATGAGGATGTTTTATGGTTTATCAAGATGATTAGCATATGACGCCTCCCTTTTCTGTAGTGTGGCGTTCCAAGGTTCTAACCCCCACAGCGACATGTTGGGACCCTTAAAATACACTATTCCACCATTATAAAAGCAAAAACGAACTTATTGATGAAATGCTGTTGCAGAACAATAGTAATATTTCCTTACTGGTTTTATAGCCAATGCACTTACCAAAATAAGTACCATTAATCAAGGACGCATCTTTTTATTTAGTTAGTTAGTAGTTTTACTCAACAATTCATGGTGGTCATTGTTGTTGTCAATTTTATATCAAACTGAACAGAAACAAACAAAATGTGTGTGTGTGTGTGTGTGTGTGTGCGTGAGAGAAAGAAAGACAGAGAGAGAGAGAGAGAGAGAGAGAGAGAGATGCAATCAATATGCAGCATGCAATATCTCAGTGGGTTTTTTGGGTGAAGGGTAGATTCATGAAAGTTATGAATATGTAATTCTCCCACACTATGGATGGTATTCATGTCCCGTTCCTGAGGTTTCAAACACAATGTAAGTTCTCCTCCTGACTCCAAATGTGAAGATAGAGATGGTGCACTTTAAATGCTCTTCCTCGTTGACTTTTACAGTACAATCCGACAGGAGATACTCAAGTGAAAGTGCACTATATGTATTATTATTGTTTCTTCATAGAATGGCAGGAAAGTGATGATTTATTCCTTGTAAAATGTGTATTTTCTCACAGGGGAATGCCACTCAAATGAAGAATGTGCATATGTGAGTTCTGTGGTCCAGAGCAGTTCAGTCAATGTCTGTGAACATGACTAGAAAATAGATAACCAACTCTAATCTGTCACGTCATCAAGATGTACGGCCTGGAGCAAATCCACCGGCAGTGAAGGGGAAACCGACTTTGTAGACTCGTAAAATGTTTGTTTAACATTTTACCCTCAAAATTCTTATACGGTGAACTGTTCTTATCGTATCACAGTCAATCTGTCTGATTTCACAATCACTTTTTTCCCCTAATACAAAGCGAACCGTACCAAGACATACAGTTTTTTTTTTTTAAAGAGAGATTTGAAATATTGTGTCTTTTCCCATTAAAATGACTCCAGACTTACTGTGTGACATATGTACTGCACACCCTCACAGTGAAGGAGAGGGCAGTGGGGAGTCAGAGCACCATCGACGGGTCATCAATTTCACTTAGGGAGGGAAGAACAAGACACTCACTCGATCTCTCTCACCCCATCAAGGATCAAATAAAAACCTTGGAATTCTTCCACTTTCCACTGTGCAGGCGGCTTGTCTCCTCAGGCTCTGCGCTTCAAACTACTGCAAGTTTCATCATTTGAATAGATAAGAACACATATATTTTCTTCCCAGGACAAGCCTCCTCTAACTGCAACTATTTATCTCTCTGATGAATGTGCAGTATATTAGCACATCAGTTGCCTTGGAGAGGGACAGATTCATAAATCCAGTCAAAATGAAATGGAGAGGGATGAGTCAAAGACCGGAGCGCTGTCATGTCAATGCAGGGAAATGTCGGGATTCATTGTAATGTTCCACACTCTCCTTCCAAAACTGTCCAGTGACGTTTTCCACGTGATCACACACAACCTTCCCTCTCACCCTGTGTGTCTGTGTGTGTGTGTGTGTGTGTGTATAAAGTAGATATTTGAATAATGGATGAAAACACATTTTGGTTTATATCCTCTTGACATGTTGGCTTGACTTTAACTCCTAAAAATAGGGATTCATCAAGTCAACTGAATATGTGGGTTCTAGTTACTTCTAAATAGATCTTACATATTCACTTCACAACAGTTACACACACACACACACACACACAGTTCTGAATTCAGCCAACAAATCTGAATAGCAGGCTGATTATATCTTACTGGAGTGAAGAAAAAAAATGAATCAATATTTAACAATTAAGATTCAAATGCTACTTATGAGGCTTTAAGATTATAATTATTTCAACCTTGTAAAATACTCAACGTTCAATCACACTCAAATGTTTCCCATAATAACATTTTGACGATTCACATGCATGATTTCCTTATGGACAATTTAAGAATGTAGATACTATATATATATATAGAGAGAGAGAATTGACCAAAATATCAGGCAAAGCCTTCTGCGTGTCACCAGTTTGGTGTCTGCTCTCCTCTGTCTGTCTTTTAGACATGGCCTTCATCATTGCCATGCTGTTGGCCAGTCTCAACAGCTGCTGTAACCCCTGGATCTACATGTTCTTCGCTGGTCACCTGTTTCACGACCTGATGCAGTGCTTCGCCTGCTGCTCTAGCCGGTACACGAGAGCCTCCTCCTGCAGCCGCAAGGGCAACTGCTCCACCTACGTCGTCAAGAACACCAGCAGCCAGAGGAGCCTCACGCAGACCTCCAGCACAGCGGGGCCCAGACAGATCAACTGAAGGCCGTCCAAGCTTCCCGTAGTTCAGTGATCCGCCATCACACAAGTCCCCTATCATGCATCTGATCCTCACTAGTATTGCAATGTAAAAAACCCCGTCCGGACCAATCCTTGCCCCTTCGGATGACAGAAAAGAAAACCACGTTTTAGCATTCAGAGCACAATGTAGAACGTGGAGCTTCTATTCAAGCTACATCTGTGGTTAACTTCTCTCAAGTGTATGAACAACTCTGGACAAGGATTTGTGTCCTTGGCTTCGCATCACTTTCCTGTTGACAAAAGACCGCGCCACTATGAGGTATATTCAGAGGGTCCGTTGAGAGAACGAGGGGTCGAGGATAGAGGGATGAAACGAGGGTCGGGGTCGAGGGGATGAATCAGGGGTCGAGGGTGAAGGGATGAATCGAGGGGTCGGATGAGATAGTGGGGTCGATGATCAGCTCGAGGAACCCGGGGAATTGAGACTCAGGGTGGGGGCACTGTCTCGCTGACGGGGAGTCATCTGGCCCTCCCCCCTGTGGTTCCTGTGCTGAGAGAGGGAAGAGCGCGGAAGACAAACAGAGGAAAGGGGTTTTGGGGGGGAGGAACGTGAGAACTGAGACACACGAAAGAGAAAGGGTAAGGTTACGCATGCTTAATAAGGTTGGGACAGGAAATTGAATGTGTGTTTGAGGCGGGGTCCTTGTTCCCGAACCTTACTCATAATGATAACTTCATACTGTATATTTGCACAGGGGTCCTACAGACCATATATTTCTCCATAATGTCGGCTTCATCATATTTGTTGCCCTTTGTAAGACATATTCATTCATTTCCTAGTCCAGCTCATTTTCAAGATTTTGATCAATATTATATTCAATCTTCAATCCGGCAAGATTTTTCCCACGGTTGTTGTCCTGATCTGAACTTAAAACGCTTGAGAGATTAGCACAATATATGTAGATTAGTAACGCAGATACAGATTCCTTCGTGGAAAGCTGGGACATAATTCATGTTCAACCGCTTTTAAGGCAGCATTATTTTGTGTACGAGCATAGGTTAGAGTATACTGTGTGTGGTAATTATATGGGTGATTAATTTAGAATATTAATGTACATGAATGTGACTCTGATTAGGCGTATTACAAATATGTCCTCTCCAACAGCACAGCTCAACTGGTAATCCATTGGACTGCATGTTACATCAAGGAGGCGGGTTTCAGTGTTTTGAGTAGACTTCAACTTTAACATTAAGTTAAAGCAATAGATGAATATAGTGTTTGTCCTTCATGATATAATACTGCATTATGAGATTCACTTCATTCTTTATCAACAATGATGTATTTTGGGGGGAAATAATATGTACTAATAAATAACCTATTACAGTATGTTCACTATTTCTGCAATAATATTCATTTTGGATGTTGGATCTTTTCAATGCCAATGTGCATGGATAATCAGAGTCTTCCCACAGTTTATGTTGTAGGTTGTTTTCTACAACTTGACTGGAGTACTCTGTTGTAGTCTAGTATTAATCAAAGAATTATGGTTCCCCCTTGTGGCCAAACTGATCATTCAAATTAATATACTGTTTCTTCTGCTCTGACTTTTTTGCAGTAGAATATGGGGCAATATGGTAACCGTTTATTAAAATGTGGAGAATTTCAGTTTAAGGATCAAATAACATGTCATTTTTTACAAGTATATTACCTGGATTGTGTCTCAATTTCTTAGCCCATATATAACCGGGCAAGTTGTTGAAGAAAACATTGTACATTTAGTTTACAGCAGCACAGAGTAGTTACAGGGGGAAAGAGGGTTACACACATTCACACACTCTCACCTGACAGTACTAGTACCCGACATTTGGCTAATGTCAAGAAACTTTTACATTTGGCACAAACAAAATGATGTTTCCACATCTAACACAGTGATGCTTAAATCATTCTGTTATGCCTAAGGGTGAGAGAGAGAGAGCGAGAGCGAGAGCGAGAGAGAGAGAGAGAGAGACAGAGAGAGAGAGAGTAAAAAGTTAGTTAAAAAAAAGATATTCACCATTTAGAAAATGAACGCTACTCTACCTAAATGATTGTTCTGGTGAAAACACCTTGTGAATACCATTGAAGTAATTAGCTATCTTAAAACCTTTGCTTACAAAATAGTGATGTTTCTAATGATGAAATTATATGTATTTATTAAATAGGAAGTAGCTTTTTGGTGGAATGAAACCATTCATATGATAAACATGTAAATTATTTATTTGAGGTTTGTCCAACAATTGGTATAGTACAAAAAGTTTCTTGGTTTCTTTGTAAAACAACTCGGTAGTTTAGATCAACTCGACATGTGGCCTAACAAACCACAAAGACAACAATGCATCTTGTACTTTTAGTTTCTTAGGCCTTGCTGATGTTCCACGGATTCCGGTTCCTTACTGTCAGAGAGCGGTCCAAGTGTTCTTTGAGCCCGGGTACTTTGAAACAGCCAGACAGTATTTACACCTCCTTGCGTAGAACCACTCTCACACTGCTGCATATCTTCCCCAGTGCTTCAAAGACTGGGTCGCAGAAGGTATGCACCGCCAGTGAGTAGATACGACTCAGACACTGGGACTCAATCAGACAGCTCTTGATGCAGGGCATAACAGCCCAGATGTGGCAAAATGACAGACAAGCAAACAAGAAACCCCAGAGCAGCGACACGGGAATGCCCAAGATGGCAGACAGGATGCGGTAGCACCAGTACTTGGACACTGTGAAGGTGGTGTAGCTGGCTTTCCACACCCCATCCAGACTGTGGGTGCCATCAGGCTCTGCGATCACATCTTCAAAGTCCACCTAGAGCAGACCGACAGGGTTACTTCATTTGGTTATATAGGCTTAGGGTTCTGTGTTAACAGTCAGCGAACCTTTGGTTTTCCCATCGCTGTTAAGATTATCTCATACAAGTACAGTACAATTCAGCCACAATACACTTAGAAGTGTTATAGAAGATCATGATTGGCTTGATGAGATTTGATAATGATTTCCTCTCCATTATTGTAACATTCAAAATTCTAAATGTTGCATGGTGCTGGGTGGTTCACTATTAAATCAAAGCCACTTCTCAACTATAAAATTCAAAAACAATGAAGACCTGTTCCTTCATCTATTCTTAAAGTAAAATGTTCTTGTCCTAAACTTTAGCATAGGCCTATTAGGCCCTTTGCAATGTTCCTTCTGATGTGCATGGCAACACACACCTGTCAATTCACCATGTCAACTAGCTAATGAGCTAATGTTAGGACGCAAAGTGTTAGGAAGTGAACTCTATAATGAGACACACAAGACTTATTTTTGCATAAAAAACTGAGAATGATCCAAACTAACATTTTCTGCGTTTCATATCCTATTGAGTTTTCTCCTTGAACTTAGTGTTACACTCTGCCCCTTCAGAAATATCTCTCACAGAGATACTGACACCATGCTAATGCCTATTTTAGGGTGCAATTCTGATAGGACAGACACACCACCAAGAGCGGGTTAATCTACCTCCAACTTGTGCTGATTTGTAATAACATGTTTCAGTTCATGCATGTCCGTGAAAACAACGTCAAAAATACATTATTTGCACCTTGACCGCATCCTCGTTGATTTGCTTGGGGTCCCTGTTGATGAGGTCAATCTCCTTGCTGTGTCGGTCCATCTTGAGCTTCTGCTCCTGGCTGTGGTTGATGTCAGCCATGGTCCCGGTTTCTGACTGAAGAAGGAGAGGCTTGAGGTAAGGCTGAGATGATGAAGCCAGAGAAACCCCCGGCGAGAGGCCTGGTCTGCGGCTGCAGTGGTCAGAGCCACTGGCGAATATGAGGGCAGGGAGCGGCTGTGCATAGGCTGAACCTCCACTCAGTGTTATGCCACTCCAGGAATGCCAGCAGGCAGCTGCCAGTGTTGACTCCCTCGATCTGACAAAAATACAGCAGACACAGCAGACATACCACATAAAGTACATGGATACATATACACACAAACACGCACACGCTCTTTCACACGCAATACTTTCCAATTATTTTGTACAAACCTGATTACTCACACTGGGACCCTAATAATTTCTTAAAGGGGAAAGCAGGCTCATGTTACATTTTACACTGATGTCACCATACGATAAATACTTCAGCGTACCATTTGAGAAGACACTAATGTCCTCTTGCTGTATGTGTGAGATGGTCTTGTATCTTACATATGTTACTTCATTTACTATATTTGAGACATGTTTCAAGAATTGTCATTGATTGATATGCATTATTGCAAATCTATCTGAGAATCTGGAAATCTAGGATCATGTAGGACTTCTCATTCATTGTCACATATACACCAGCAAATTGACAGAGGAAATAAAATGGAAATGTTTCCCAATCTCACCTATATAAGTTACCAAATATACAACATTGCCTTTGCTTTCCAAAGAAAAATTGATGTATTAATTAATATATTTGTGTAATTGTATTGTAAAACTTAACTGTAACCTACTGGAGTTTCATTCTTCTGGCAGAAAAAATTGGTTAAAAGGTCTGTTCTCATTACAGTAATGTATCTAGCCAAGGAGAGAGGAAGCAATGAGCTATGATATGATTGGTTCATAGTTCGTCATAGTTCGTCAAACCCAAGTACATAATGAAGAGTTCTGCATGAACAAGAGGGTGAGGTGTGAGCCTTACAATTATTTGAAAAAAAATGCATATAATTTATTCCCTGAAAACATACCAAATTTAATTAGTACATGTAATGTGCAGATAAGGATTGTGCTAACAGCCATAGCTTCCGGCTTAATTAACAGCATAACCAGCAGAGGCGATAGGGGATTCAATATGCTCTCAGCACTCCATAGGATTTAGAGACAAAACTATTGTTTAACACCTCAGCTGTAGGATTCTTATACAATACATGAATTTACTTGATGAAGTTTGACACATTTTTTAATCTTTAAATTTTCAAATAGATACAGTCGTTACACACCTAGCAAAATCTTTTGGTTAAATCCATGGACAGAATGGCTCTAATGCTATTGCTATAACTATTAATATCAATAATACTATCATTTACTAGTACTAATATCATTACAATTACAATGCAATATTATTCATGAGTAAACCCTCTGCCTCCCACAGACCCTTGACATAAAAAGAATAATGAAGTCTTTGTGTTTAAAGCTAATCATATTACAAACAGAAAATAAAAAGCTTGAATGCTTTGCCTTTTCCAAACAGAATACCTCTAACATAACATGTGAATCTTTTCAGCATAACTACTTCACCTAAATATTCTCAGCTTTTGAAATCAATGTTTTGTGTGGTTAAAATGCAAGTCGTTTCAACAAGTAAGAAAATATCAAACAGAACCCAAAACGGCTGACACAAATAAAGATTACAAAACATTCAACTGTCATTTGCATACTGACACCAGATAATATGGCAAAGCTAGTTAAATCATCAAATTAGATAAATAAGATTACGCAACAGTTATATCAGTTTGAGAAATTGTTCCGCATGCTTAACAATAAGGGCCACTTTCATCACTTTCACCCACAAAGCTTATCTAATTAATGAAATCAGGACGTTCTTCAGTTATTAGACTCAGTTGTAAAGTCCTCTGATCCTCTTTTGGGTCTTGCCCAGGCCATTTCACACTCTGAAGATGAGATTATGAGGTACATCACCTTCTTTTGTAGCTGTGTCAAATCCAAGACACACCCAATTATTGTTTGAAAGGTCCCAAGGTGTAGAACAAAGCGGTATAAAAAAGTGTTTTGTTCCAGCAGCCATCACTCAGATGAACAAGATGCAGCAACATTGCACAGATGCTATTTATTTATTTATTTATTATTTTCTGATGATTGAGCACTTAATCGTGTTTGTCTATTGTCTGTGTTGTTTGTAAAAATGTACCTGAACCTGAACCTGAATGGGATCATTTAAAAAGGCTCGCGGATACAATGAGCTGTTGGACATTGACCAAAATTAACTGTGGAAAACATTTGATACTAATGTAAGCATTTTATTCTAAGTGAACACCAATAAAGAATCGCACATCAATGCCCACCTGGGCACAGTCTATGCACCAGGGCACCTTGGCGCGTGATGTGGGGAATAATCCCAATCGTGATGTGTCGTGTGTGAGAAACTCTCATTCCCTTGCCAGGTGAACGCTGAAGCCTCCACAGCACCTCCCAGCACTTGTGACGAAGGGACGCACAATGATGTCCAGCACAATGCTCCATAGGCTCTGTAGCCAGCGTGTGCCAACAAGGATGCACAGGATACACGGACGAACCATCCTGTTATAGTAAGAGACAAGACAAAAACTCACAAACACGGAACAGAGGACCGGGGAAGAAAAGAGTCCACAGATGTATTTCTAATGACATTAAAACATGGAGGAATGCATGAAGTTGTTCTAAACCCACCAGATGTGGAGGCAGCTGAAAATGGCAAAGAGGAGACCAGAGAGAATTGACATGGGAATGGCCAGAAGCACTGTGAGTATCCTGTAGATCCACACCCGGGACACCTCAAACAGAGCGTTGCTCCAGATCCACACTCTGTCCCCACTGCGCACCGACACTGGCTCGGCTATCACATCCTCAAAGGTCACCTGGAGGAGACAAAGGGAATGTGGTGGTGATGCCAGGGTGAACTATAACGTCATGTTACTATTCTCTGTCTTCCCCACATCTTCATTCACTTTCAACACATCTAAACCGTCGACCTTATATCCACTGGAGGGCAGTGCAAACGAATCAAGCGCCTTCTTCTCTCTGCGTGCCATTGGCTTTGTGAGATTATATATCTATTGACAAGTTCAATGCGTGTGACTGATGGTTCATGTGAAGAAAGCGAAAAATAACCCATAAGAATATGTTTACAAACTCGAATAGAGCTACTGCATACAGGTGAAATACCTTGAGGCAGTCATTGATACCTCGGGGGTCTCTGATATTCAGCAGAGGCTTGGTATCACTGATTTCCACAAACGTAGACGTGTGAATGTTCTCCTCTTCTTCCAGTGCAGGGGGAGCCTTCCACAGCGGCTGCGGTTCCTCCCGGTCATGGAAGTCACCGGGGTCGTCGTCAGATTCCCCCAAGTCGATCTCTATTTCCTCAGAATCCTCCCCTTGCATCATGGTGTCAATCCGAACAAGAGAAGAAACCCCAATCCAGAGAGCAGAGTGGGTGTCTCTCTCACTCCCCCAGCAGCTCTGTCAGGATCACACTCAGACCAAGGCCAGCCAATAAGACCCCTCGGCTTTGCACTGCAGGCAGGTTATATTGGGAACGTTACAGTGCCATGGATGGCATTTCCAGATGGTCTTTCGTGTGTAGATCCCATCCCTATGTTTAGGGAGTGCCGCCTACATCCCAGGATATAAATACTGTGCCAGGGAGATGACTTTCTCTGTTTACACTGATGCACCCTTTTGGGAACAGAAATACAAACACACCTCTGCTCGTCTAGCTCTACCAGAGACAACATAGCATGACAGCAAAGATTGAATAAAATAAATGAATGGAGTTCACACATTAGATTAGATTAGATTCAATTGTATTGTACTATGACAATGAAATGTAGTTTGGCGTCTAACCAGAAGTGCAGAATAGTAACATAAAGTGTAATGTGTCACAAAATGAGCATACAGAATAAATAGGAATATACAGTATGTACAGTCATATACATGTGATTATTGTTTATAAATATGGGTACAGGATGTAGAATGTGGGGAATTAATACAAATTAAGAAATTATATATACTACGGTACAGAATATACATGGGCAATAAGAAGTAGTGCAAACAATATGATAAATAAATAATAAAAATATTATTGCGTTTGAGTTCAAGTGGTTCAGGTGGTTCAGGTAAGTTTGGCAGGGGGAGGGGGGGGTTAATGTTAATGTTGTAGTGTCATTGGTGTGTGTGTGTGTTGGGGGGGGGGGGGTTTAAGGCAG
>OMOT01027102.1:0-31525 GCA_900312575.1 Acanthochaenus luetkenii | reverse complement strand
TCATAGCATTTTAAGACAGCATTGAAGCACCACGGTAAGAGCTTTGATCAACAACTTTGTGTTCAGCTTTACCCAAACTCTGTCTTTTCTTCAATAATTTGTCCTCATTATTCAATTTCGTCCGGATTGCAGTTTTTATGAAGCTGCTATCAACACCAAACTTCATTGCCACATGATCTGGAAAAAGGTAAGAAACACATTATTAACATTTTAATCACCGTTTAGCATTATCAAATACATAAATAATGTCCAGCGACTGAGAAGGCTTGTGTGCTTAAAATTCAATGATATTAAGATCTTCTATACAATACCAATAATATTTCTCAAGACTTCTGGTGGGAGTTGAGGCTTTTGGCTATCTTCTCCAGCAACGTTGGTCCTACGGCCTTGCAGAGAGTGTGTGGCCAAGGTTTCTCTGTCAAAAAGCATCATCAGCAGGGCTGAAGTATACTTTTTGAAGTCTGTGATCTCCGAGATGCGCTCATAAAGATTCTTAGGAACTCGCAGACCCTCGGAGAGATACAGATAGTTTTCATCGTCCTTAAGGCAAAAATAAACAGGTTAATTCCAAATATAAGATGCATTAACAAAAAACAGCCATCCAAAATATTCTTCATGTAATGTAAACAATCTTCTCCACGGGCTAAAGCTAAGATTCCCTTATTTAAGCGAGGATCTTTTAGAATAGCAGTGCTGATGTAAGACCAGTTCGCCTCCTAAAGATGTGACAACATTCAAGTGAACTGACCACTGTTCCCAAAACAGTAGTGTTATGAGAAACATCGAGCATATGGGCCCTGACCTCTGGGATATGATGAAGCATTCCTGTCTCCGCCTCAGGCTCGGTGAGAAAAGAGATGGCTTCATCTTCAGCGTTCTGCGGCGCAACTGCTGCCTCACTTCCTTGTTGGACATGGTCCAGAGTAGCTCGCAGTTCATGTGCCGTGTGTCTCATCTGCATCATGAGGTTGTTCATCTCTGCAAAAGCATTAAATTATAGACGCAAATCACTTTAGAGATGGCACGGCTGAGCTCATTTATAGGATAAGCCATCAGCGCTTGCTATAATTGTTTTGGTTTGTGATGTGTTCAAAACCCCACAGGACAACGGTCAAAAGAAGTCATGCGACTATATTGTGGCAGTTGTGCTGCTGTATTTCTGTTGGTTTGTTATTTAATGTATCCATCAGTCCTTCAACCCACCTTTCAGCTCCCTCAGTTCTCTCTCGGCCAAAATCCTACATCTGCGTTCATATTTGAGTTGTGCTTGCAGTTGCTCTATTTTCATGAGAAGACTTATTGTGTCCGTTCTGATCCCTGGACTTCCGTCATTTTCTTCTTCAAAGTCAATAGGATCAATCTGCAAAGCACAAAGTAATACGTTGAACATGTTACCATTGTTTTGTACGCTCAAACAAATTAAGCAAACTTTATAAACTTTTTTTTTTTTTTTAAAGAAGCAATTGGGAAGTTAAATCTTTCACCTCTTGATTGAGAAAAGGTGAGTAGCCGTGAGCGTCAGATAACCTGTACTTGTCCTCCACGGGATCACAGCCAAAGTCCTGTGTCTCTGTGCCAATCTTGATCATTTTGACTGGTGGATGTGTTGGTGCAGCCACGGCCTGTCTCTTGGGTGGCATGGGTGTACAAATCTGGAAAGAGTTACATCAATAAAACACACCTATCCTTACTTTTTTGGCATAGCATGGAGTCAAACTTTTTCACTGGTTGAAAATGATGAATGTGTCCCATTTTAAACGCGTTCGTGTGAGGAAACAAAAGTTACTTAATATTGCATCCTCCACCCCTGCCTCATCACCCCCTCCTCCGAGACCTCGGCTTGACTACAACTGGAACCATTGAGCGATAGGAACTGTCTTTAGCAACAATCACATTAAAACATATATCTTTTCACGTTTTGCTATCTCACAAGAGCCTCACCTGGCTGTTCAGTTCGTTTTCGGGAATGCTATGTAACGATACGCATTGAGGACAAAAGACCGCGCAGTAAATGGAAATACTGCGTAGTAGAGGAAGTAGTACTGCAGTACTGCAATAATGCAGTACATAGATCCTGATACAATTAGAGGTAAGTGTTGGAAGATGCGCAAAATGTTCCCGGTAAAATATTTGTGAAATACGGCTCCTTTGTTTATCTTTCACTATATATGTGACACGTGTATATAAGGTTAGTGTGTAGTGTAATTTTTATTTTTTTCCAATTATGTGCGGAACAAATCTGAGAAAACGTCTTCCTTGGCGGAAGTATTTCGCCTCAGTACAAGTTTCCTGCTGACTCGACGCTTTATCTAGCCAATGGCAGTTCGGAATTTAGTGCCACTATCCTGCTTGACCATTCATATGTCTTCCTTTTAAAGAAAGGCGGGACATGTGAGACGTTTTAGTGGACGAAGCAAAAGCTGCTCTGGAGATCAACCAATCAGCGTTAACATTTGCACGCCCTCAACTTCATAGTTTGGTTGAAGCGTGTACCCATGTGGGATCAATGTTGACTGGCTTCGCGAAGTTGGATAGCAGCGCTGTCCATTAACGTTACTTTAATTTAACCTCGAAACGCCGTCAACCGTGTTTCGCCATGTCTTCTTTCTTCTTGAAGAAAAAAGAAAACCCAAAGTTTTCCAAAAAAGGGAATAATTCAGCGGTGTCAAAGCGAAAGGTAACGGAGCAGAACTGTTAGCAGGATTGCTAACGTTACAGTAATTTACCTTAGCTATAAACCTTACGCTAGCTAACGTTACATCTTACCAGGTTATATGGCGCTCTCCTTGTTGACTTGCATAACCTAACCTGCTGGCCTAACTTACATTATTCAAGACACTAAAGTTACTGTTTGATAGCAGCTGTCTAGAAGTTTGAGTCAAACTTCCCCATTGCTAACCACGTCTTGTTTTACAGAGCGATGGGGACTCCGGAGGTAATAGTAAAGGACGAGCAAAGAAACTCAACTCCAGATACAACGAAGAGATTTCCAGTGACTCGGAGACAGAAAGGTGAACTTGGATGTGTTGAGTGATGGTTATGCAGAGATGACTAACGTTACCTACTTTCTGCCCTGGAATAAGAGCTCAGAACTAATTTATCTAACTAGTAATGTGAATTATTGTTGTTGTTACACAGCCCTGCAGTGCATAGGAAAAGGCAGTCCAATGAAGATGTTGATTATGAGGAAACGCCACAGGAGAAGAAGCTCAGATTAGCTAAACATTACCTTGAACAATTAAGGGAAGAAGGTAAGTCTTTTGGCCTATGAGCTGTTAAACTCTGATTAGCCACAGCAATATTACGGCTTCAAGACTTTACGTTGTCATCTGTTTAATACTTGTCGGGTCTGTTTTCGTCAGAGGAAAATAAAGCAGAAGAGGAGGACTTTGAGACTGACCTGATTGCTGGAAGACTTCAAGATGAAGTGGTGAGACATTTATCTTTTAATAAGTCTGTATGTTGGACACAGTCATGCATTTTGGAGTTTATATTGAAAATAAACTATATTGGTCTAGGTTGTTCATCTTGCTTTGTGCTTTATTCCCCACAGCTTGAACAGAAAGGAAAGCTCCAGCGACTTATTGCCAAAGATGTAAGTGTGTTTGTGTCTGAATTTTCTGTTAACTCCTATATTCGTCTCTTGTTTCCATTGCATGCGCAGTATCTTGGAAAAAGCCATATGTTAACAAAGTGACACGATATGCCTTTAATTTGTCTGCTTTTTGCTCTGGCCTCTAGCTCATGCCACCAGATGCCTCTGAGATCCGGTTATTAAGAGGGCACAAACTGCCAGTTACCTGTCTGGTCATCACCCCTGATGACAAGTGCATTTTTTCCGCTGCTAAAGACTGTGCCATTATTAAATGTGAGTATATGCTGGAATGTTCAACAACAAAAAAGTGCATTATCTTTGGAAAGTCAGAAAAGTATGGATGAAAATGGTCTTAATAGCTGAGGGGGCTTGAAGGTTGCCTCAATGGCCTGGTTTGGTAGTCCCTGTCCCAATTGTTATTTTCTTCTTTTTTTTCCCCAGGGGATGTTGAGAGTGGTAAGAAACTGCACACAATAGCTGGTGGGAGGAAAGGTACAGAGGATCGCCATGTTGGACATACAGGCCATGTCCTGTGTATGGCCATATCATCAGACGGAAAGTACTTGGTGAGTTAGTCCTCTCCTAGCAAATCGGCTGGTACCAGTTTTGGTAAACGTTATATTTCTATTATATTCTAAACCACCAGAGATTTGAAATATGTGTACTTAATTTTTTGTCTTATCATTTGTCAATGTTCACAGTTCAGTTAGACTTACCAAAGTGTGACATATCAAATTGTAACAGAATCAACACCTTTTTAGGCCACCGGAGACATGAACAAGCTGATCATGATTTGGGAGGCAGAAACATGTACACACCTGTATAAGTTCACAGGACATAGAGGTCCTGTGTCGGTAAGCTCTCCCTCCCACAATATATATATATATAAAATAACCTCTAATTTGTTTACCCTTTTAACCGTGGCTCATACAGTTGTGTAGTATTTAGCCCTGAGGTCCTCTGGTGAATCATATCGAACATCTTTCCTTCTCAGGGTCTTTCCTTCAGGAAGGGAACTCATGATCTATACAGCGCCTCCCATGACCGCTCAGTCAAGGTGTGGAATGTGGATGAGAATGCCTATGTGGAAACTCTGTAAGTGATCGATTAGAAGTGAAGGTCATTTATCTCATTGCCCAACATTTGTGTCTGGTCTGCATCTACGAATGTTACTGTCATTGTGCATCTCTAGCTTTGGGCATCAGGATGTCATCACAGGACTGGACAGTCTGAGTCGTGAGCGCTGTGTGTCTGCAGGAGGGAGGGACCGTACTGTGAGGGTGTGGAAGATAGCAGAGGAATCTCAGCTGGTGTTCCATGGCCATGAGTGAGTCTCTTTCTGTCAGTTTCCTGTGTCATCACTTCCCACTGTTGTATCTCACATATTGTGACATGCGAGTTTTACTTTCCTGGTCTGGTCTCTCGTGGGCTTCCTTCCAATCCTAAGTTCTAATAATGCTCAGGTAGTTGTTAAGCCTTAGGGCTGGTTCATGCTTCATACGTGGCGAGATGTGCGGGGGCCCACAGACATGGCGTCCATTTACCTTGGTGTTCATGCTTCTTGTGCTTCTCATGACGACCGCGCGCTTAAACTCCAGCACTTAAGTGGTGCTGTAGGAACATTCAGCTCTCCACATCCCCCAACAAGAAAGAAAGAGAATCCACCTGAATCAGCCAGTACTTCTGGTGCCTCATTGTACAGCCAGTCATAGATGGTGGCAATGTCCAGGTTGTTTCAAGATTTCAGGTAGTGCACGACTGCATGCACTCGGTCAGATGTGTTTCTGAGCCACTGCATAAGGCCAGAATTACAACTGACTGATTAACAGGCGCAATATTCTGAATTTTAAAATGGTGGGCAAATATCTCTTAAAATTCGTATGCATCTCATCCAATTAGAAATCCACACCAATGGTGTCAGAGGAACAAGAACTGTTTCCAGAGACTTATTGTCCTTGCCCAGCACCTTGCCTCATCTACCACTTCTTTGCCCACTGAGAAGGTTTTGCACTGCGGAGCAAATGGTTAACAAAACTGTGTTGGCACATCACCCCATAACTTGTAGCTGTGCTTGATTTAATTCACATGAACTAGGCTCAAGCATGGTAAAGTAGGGTAAAGTAGGGTATTTGTTTTTGCTTTTTATTTGATTAGGCCCATTTATGTAATTTTGGAACATATAGCTTCCAAGACATTGGGTGTGTTAATTTAGACTATTTGATTCCCCAAAATTCATGTCAGTATTGATTTGGGGGATTTGAGACTGCTCGTCCCTAATATCCATCCATTATGTCACACTGTTCCTAAGCAAGTACAGTTTGACTTACACATCTGTGTTTTGTCCTGCTTCTGCTTGGGTCACCTCCAGGGGTTCAATTGACTGTATCCAGCTTATAAATGAGGAGCACATGATAACAGGAGCTGACGACGGGTAAGACACCAGTTGGTATATTTTCAGTCATATTGTATTAATTACAGTTTTTACAGGATGTATCTTGCTTATTATTTTCATTCATGTTTGTCTTTTGTGTCCTCTCTAAATTTTCTGAATGCATCAGCTCTGTGTCTCTTTGGAGTGTCAACAAGAAGAAGCCCCTGAGCACGGTGAAGCAGGCTCATGGTTGTCATGGGGATGCTGGGTTGGAGCAACCTCACTGGGTAGCATCAGTAGCAGCGCTTCAGAACTCTGATACCGTCGCTTCAGGTGCCTCTGGCTGTGAGGATCCTCTTCACCAGCTTTTCAAAACGCACATGCACCTTGTACACACGCTATATGCAAGAGACTTTAATTAAAACTTTGCACAGTGGAATGTTTCCTATCCTGTAAATGATAATTTCATCAATGAAATTCAGTGTTTCCCCTAGGCTGGAGTTGTAGCAGCGGAGGTGAAGCCACATGCACATAAAAAAAATATTAATTGTGCGCCTTCTACGTCTGCCGGCACCAGAAGGGCTCTCGAGGCCCAAGAACATTCAGTACATATTTATACACAGTAATGAGCAGGGGAAATGTCTCTAGCTCTACTGTCAATATTTAGGAAAATACACCTTTATTGAACATAATAAAAGTGTAATCATTTAAAACAATTATTGACATTTATTGAACAAAAATATATTGTATCAACAACGACCCATATACAGTAAAATCACATAACACAAATATCCTTTAACAATCCAAAAGGTCTGTGCCTCCAATCCATGTGTCCTCTCACTCCCTCCCCTCTCCCCATCACAATCCTCCCCTCCATTCCCTCCCTCCCACTTCTTTAAAGGAATGTTTTACCCTAAATCAAACCAGTTATAGTCAGATTAAAATAGCATATTGCATCCCATTTATAGAAAAATGTATACATTTAATCCATGGATTTTTCAAGATTTTTCAGTTTTGATCCTAACTCCTATTCCCAAGATGCATTCCCCCCTTTTGGAGAATATGTAATATCTCTGAGTAATGCCACGGCAGCTGTCCCATTTGTTTGGCTTAACTATACTGAAGGTGTTTGGCAGTCTGTAACAGTATAAAACAACTGGTGTTTTCTCTGCAGGTTCCCACAACTCGAAGGTGCAGCTGTGGAAGTGTGGCCAGGGGTTCCGTCGGCTGGAGCCTCTTTTCAGCGTGCCAGTGGTAAGCACATACCTGCAGCTCTCCGTGCTTTTTGTTCGCAAGAAATGTTTGTGTTTGTGTATGTGATCAACTAATTATGCAGACTTCCTGAATAAATTGCACAATGCTACCTTTCTTCAATATCTGGGTATTATGGAAGGGGTGGGGGGTGGATACTCTGACCCATATGATACGGGGTGTGGAGCTTTATCTCAGTTCTGATTGGATTTTGGGTCTTCAGCCACACTCGTCATCCAGAATCGGACTTGAATTTATTATATACTTATTTGTTCTCTGTCCCCACTTTCTCTCACAGATGGGATTTGTCAACAGTCTGAAGTTTTCAAGCTCTGGCCAGTTCTTGGTTGCAGGAGTTGGACAAGAGCACAGGTAACTGAACTAATGGTCATGTTCCCATAGAAACCGTTGACTAATGATAGTTCAGATTGGAGAAAAAAAAAGCCCACTAGATGGTACTGTTAATCCATTCTCCCAGTTAATATTCCCAAAGCAGTGAAAACACATTCCACTGTTTCACATTGTTTCCAATTCAGCCTCACCTGTTTTCAATTTTTTTGTTTCAACGAATAACAATTTCTGGAAATAAGGCAGATCACTCCATTAGTGTCAAGATAATGTCACTTGATTTGAAGAAAACTCTTAAAACTTGATTAAAATTGATTTACATTGGAAACAAATTAAACTACCTCACCCCATTGGCAGATGTATTCACTTGTTTTAAGAAAAATAAGATTTGAAGAGTCAATACTAGGAAGAAATGGCGGATGAAAAAGATAGATTTCTTTTTTTTTGCGACGTACATCCGTGGAAAATAATGGTTCGTACCATTTGAAATGCAAAGCCCGCTGTTGACCTGACAGAGCACCTCAAAGGAATGTATGTGGCTATGAGACTCATGATCCAGATACCTAATATTTGAGGTGTCATACTGAATAAAAGAAAATGATAAACCTATGAGGAATTTAATTACTGTAGCAACCAAGTTTACCAATAATTGTAACATTGATTTTTATTGGTGTAGGTTATTGCTCACTGGAGATGAGAGAATTTCAACACAATTGACTGCTTAATCAAACATAATTTTCAAATTTTGGGTGAGAATAGCCTACTACTTTTCTTAAATCTGCTGAAGTAAACGTAATACATTTGTGGTACGGTATGATGCTATGCTCTGTTTGATAGCTTGAAATATGGGCGTTTAGGGAACCATCACAACAACTAGATATTCATCTTCATACTGACTTCGTCTGTAGCAGTGAAAGCCCACTGGGATACATTTGGTAAGTTTAGTGTGGGCAATGCATGATAATACCAAGTTTAAAAGAATCTGCAGTGATTCATGTCACCCAGCAGTTTGAGGGACTTGACAGTTGGAGAAAATATCTAAATGTTCTTTGCTGCTATTTAGAGATCTCAGTGGTTTGTGAACTCTTGGTATCAATGTTGCCCTGGTAGTTTTTCAGTTTCCTTAGTCTAAATTGTGTTTAGTCAAGTGAATTACATTTTTTGTACTTAAATCTTTGGAATCAAAATGGCTAAGCCCTAGCCTTACGTCAATATTTAAAGTGGTACCAATCATACTGTGTGTGTCCATGTCCGTCTGTTAATTCTTCCTAACTCTTGGTTTCTCTTTGTATTTCTGCAAGATTGGGCCGATGGTGGAGACTAAAAGAGGCAAAGAACGGGCTCTATGTTATTCCTCTTAAACGAAAAAGTCCTCTACAAGAAGAAGCCAAGATTGCTGAATAGTGGATTATGGGTTTCCTTTTTTTTTTTGTAAATTAAAGTCATCTAAAAATTGCCTGTTTATCATGTTGTTTTTTTATCCTACTTAACGTCTTCATTGGGTGGAAAAATGCAGCTTATATCCTATTTTAAAACCATCTGTGTGCTGTGATTTCATCCTATAGGCATTTGTTATGGGGTTCCCTTATGATTTAGTGATTGGGAGTGTTTTTAACAGCTTGTGCGTCAGACCAGTGTGTGTGTGTGGGGTGGGGGTGTTGGGTGACTGGATTGGCCCATTACATTTGGTGAGAAGAGCCCTGTCTCGTTGGAATTGATGCATCCTATCCAAGCTCCTAGATTCTTATCAAATGATTATGAACCAAATTGGGTGTTTTTGTCTTTTTTCAGTTATTTATAGGGAATTCCGCTGAAACTGTTCAACCTGTGTGGTGGTTCTGGGAAATGATGTTCATGCTATCGGATCAAACGTATAAAACAAACAATCCACTCACCATTCCTAAAGGATTGGCTATTACTGTTGTCCCTATTTTTTCTATTGAACTCTGGTGAAATAATCAGTTAATTTGGGCATGAAATGAAAATAAACAGGAATTTAAATGCTCTTTGATTGTTTGAATAATGCCAAGACATTGCAAGTGTGAACCAAAGCACAATGGTTTTTAATATTTTAATATTAAAAAACATATTTACATAAATTACAGGAAAGCACAAACTGGTTCACCATAGTTTACATTAAAACATTGTCCTTTATATTGTGTAGTTGCCTAGTTTTCATCACTTTCACTATGGTTAATCTCATATCTTTTTTTAGTTTTGTCATTGTCTAAAGAAACATTTTTATATTCACAGCACTGTAAGGACAAGATAAGAGCAACCTTTTATTTTGTATAACACAATGATTGTTTCACAACCACCCAGATGACACAACTTCTTATGACAAGGCGCAGTGCATTGAACCACGTCTATGTGTTAACCAAGGAAACCACAGCATGTTAAATCTATACAAAAAAAGACTTTGCAAAGTGTCCGTGCCACTGTCAGTGTACCCAGAGAGTTATCGCTGCAGCGTGTTTGACGGCATGGGGGTTCTGTCATAGGCAGCCTTGTTTGATGATGGGATGGTATCTTGTGCTTGGAGAGGGATCTTTTTTCACAAAGATGATGTTGTAGAGTCCACCACCTCACGGCCGTTACAAACTGCTGGCACATAGTTGGAGGCTGATCCTGAGAGAATAACAATAGTTGCATTAACCAATATTAAACACAATTCTAAATCAGGGATACAGACAATGTATAAGATAATGGAACTATTTAACATTGCTATTTCTCACCCTCAGTGGTGGGGTCTTTTAGTCTGTGCTGGTGTGGGCGCATTCATTGATATTGTTTAGTTTCAACAACCTCAATATACATGCTCATAAGTAGCTCTAAATCCTTATAGCAAAAGACTCATATAATACATTTGAGCATGACACAAATCTCCTCAGTCCAGAAATACAGGTAAACCAAGCCAGTGTTTAGACACCAGTATTTAAACACACAATTACTGGTTGGACTTTTAATTCTGAAAGGTTGATATAAATCCTGGCTCTAAAAAATGAATGCTAAACTTTTCTGAAACTTTCAGCTGTTAAATTAATAAACCAACAGTTAATAATGTTTTCATTAAAACCATAGCTGGCCTTTTCTTGATTATAGCTTGTGAGTTTCAGTACATTATTTTCAGTGATGGTTGCTATTAGATTGGTAAAACTGTCTTGTGATTGGTGAATTGAGGATTGCAGGATAGGTTTACAGCTGCAGCATGAGTCAGGTGTCGGGCCCCTAAATCAAATCTCGCCCTATAGGCAAGTGCTCACGCAGTGGACTGAATAGCATAATAAAGATGTTGGTCATACGCAAAGGTGTTCTCAGTAACAACATATAAACAACTGTGCATTTATGGGAGATTCTTCAACAGCATATGTGACAGTGGCTTTCACTACCAACACAAAAATATCTGGCTGATCCCTTCAAAATTATAATATATACAGTGTGCTATATATTTGATAGGACAATCTTACAGCGAGGAAAAGGGAACGGGTGGTTGTACCTTTTGAGTAGCTGGAGCTAGGAGCAGAGGCAGAGGCAGACACCGTGGCACTGAAGCGGTTGGCGGTGACCCTGAGTGTGGTCACGTTCTTCTGGGGTTGGAACAGGATGATGTGGATCTTGGGGGCGAAGAGGCAGCCCAGCACCACAGACCCACTCAGACTGACTGAGATACACATGGTGGTGGTCTGCACCTGAGAATAACAAAGAGAAGAGAGAATGAGAGGTGGTTTGCTAGATACAGAGGAGGACTGACATATTGCTACTGTTGTGGAGACACTTTGTAGCTGCAATTCTGATTCGTTTTTACTTGAATGAGCTCATGGGGTCGGTGAAACTCTTTCAAAACATAGCATAACATGGTTTTTCTCAACTCTGCATGTTTTAAAAATAGCACTGATGTTGATATGTAGATCTGCTTTAATGTTTTTTTTATTTAAACTAAATATTAGACTAATCTACAAAGATTATGCTCAGAAATACTGTGCTTCAGTTACGTCTATTGCAGCAAAGTCATACCAAAAACAAGAACTGAAATCGCTTTTTAACACGTGTTTCATGTGAAGTAATTTTGGTATAATTACGAGTCACGTATCCACGTCCAGTTATTTATTTGTGCTTTTATAGTTATGCGTTTGCATAACCATTAACATGAGGGCAAGAAGAATGTCGGCTGTAGGCTGAGCACTGCTGGCTGTTCTGGCAAGTCAGGGCCTTGTTAGTCATATTTCAGCTGCTAATGTGAGCTGACTGCTGGGGTCATCTTCTTGAGCACCATCTCTTCCCTCCCCACTGGTAACCCCTGCAGTCCAGCAGGAACTTCTATTCGCAGAACCACAGCACGACGTGAGATCCCTCCTAAACATACTGCACAACAACAGTGCAGGAATATGAGAGAAACCTTCACACATGTCAAACTTTAGATTACAGAATAACTGGTAAAAAAGCACCACCAAAACTGTGTGTTATATTGTTTCATTTATCTTTTGTCTTACAGCCCCTTCTCTCATCCATAATGATGTCTTTCTAGCAACTATTTCCATTTAATTGCTTTTCACACTAACGATACAACAAAGCACTATAAATAGGAATATATATTAGAATATCTATTTCTATCTGTGAGACCCAAGATTCATCCTGATTAATTGGTCAACAAGGCTGGTCTCTCTTTAGAATATTTCTCCAAAGTGTTATCCGAACCCTATTTGAAATGTGGAAACTGAGCCCACAACAATTATTATTGGTGTCACATAGAGACAAAGCAGCAAGGTTTCTGTTGCAGAGCCAAACCACTCATTCTTTCCATTACTCCGTCTGCTGTCACTCCAGTATGAAACCTAATAATCTACACTGTTCAGCCAGCCTCATCTCCTTAAATCCCACGTGGGATCAGGAATGGTAAAGGTGTTTGGTTTGTGGGTCTGGTGCCAGGAACACTGATCAATACAGACATGAAAAGCATGTCGCGCCATTGCAAGACCATGTTTTGGAAAGTCGTACTCTTACTTCCTGTTTACAAGCAGAAGTTAAAGAGCACGCCCACTACAGACCCCAAAAGACCAAGGTAACATGCCTCAATGGTTATCGTCCTGTGGCTTTAACACCCCATAGCCATGAAGTGCCTGAAAAAGCTGGTCATACCACACATGAACAGCTTCGTCCGTGACTCCTTGGACCCGTTCCCAGTTCACATACAGGAACAAAAAGGAACAGGTCTGTGGATGATGTTATAGCACTAACACTACATACTGTCCTGGAACACCTCGACAGGAGAGGTCCACACGCCAGGCTGTTGGTCATTGACCACAGCTTGGCGTTTAACACCATTGTGCGAGCGAAGCTGGTCCCGAAACTGCAGGATCTGAGCCTGGACACACGAATGACCCCTCATCTACTCACTGCTCCTCAGCACTGGAGCGCCACAAGGCTGCTGCCTCCGTCCCCCGGTTGTACTCCCTTTACACACATGACTGCACAGCTATCCACATTATATATATTATATATATTATACATTATTTATTATAAATGATCGATGAGCAGATTTGGTTGCACATGCACAACAGTACTTTAGCCTTTTTGTATCTATACAGTATTTATTATAACAGCAGTTTTTATCGCACCGTGAACTCTACTACTTACTGCTATTTGTTTTGTTTTCTTATCGCTTTTTGCACTGTGTTATAACGTAACGTATTGCTTGTGCATTCTGTTGTGCTATGGGAATGAGCGGAGAGTAACTTGTTACATATGGTGAAATAAAACTCTTGAATCTTGAGGTACCATGATACAAAGCTTGTGTGATGCTAGACCTCCTATCTGTATATAACAAAGGCCTTGTTGCACACCCTGACCAAATGGTGTGACAGTAGCCTTGAGTCTGCCTAAGGCATTATATTAGTGCTAACAACTTACATGGTCTGGCAGTTTTATACCCATCGTCGTTTATACCTCATTTGTCTTACTTTACAGTGCATGGCAAATATAGAGGGATTTGGCCTCTAAGCTATATATTTTCCACTTAAATAAAACGTCTGGCATTACAAACATGTGAGATAATAGCCCATTTATTCATAGCCTATTTGTGCGATGGCTAAAGGCTGCAAATGTACTGTAAGTGCCTGTGTGACAACTCTGTGGCAAAAATGACTCTTTCTTCAAACTTTTAGGGAGGTAGTGTCCCTGTTTATATTGCATCAATATATTCATATTTAATACAGGTCAAAATACAGCTCGGTAAGATAACTATAGCTAGTGTAGTTGCGATTCTATCTCGGTAAGGATCTATCAGATACTCTGTATAGCATCTCCAAAATGTATCTTTTGCACATAAAATGTCTCATTGAGCAGTTACTTACAGTAATGTCATGATTCCATGAATCCATTTGACTGTTTGTAATTATTCCTATCTGTATAGTCGGGCCTGATCTATGTCTCTTTGTTCTTGCCTTGAAAGATTCTTCAACCCACATGAAAAGAAAGCTAGCTCTTTCATGAGACTGGGTGAAGGTGATCAAATGGAATGTGAAAGTGACACCTACTTCTTCGGGAATGGTAAACACACAAGGAATAGTTATTTATAGACTATGTTTACATTAGTTGACAACAGTGCACATGTGAATTGTTTGAGAATCTTCTAGAAATACAAATTCCAACTACTCCATTGACTTATTACAGAACCGTTTTCATCCTTACCCTGTAGTCACTGGCGGTGACGTAGAAGATGGGCTGGAAGGCCAGCCAGATGATGCAGGTGGTGTACATGGTGAACCCAATGAACTTGGCCTCATTGAAGTTCTCGGGGCACTTTCGGGTCTTGAAGGCGTAGACAGTGCAGAGGATGATGAGGATGCAGTTGTAGGTGAGGGACACGAGCATGCTGGAGTCCTTGCTGTTGCACTTGAGGGTGACCACGTCTCTCCTCTCAGGGCTCACCTCCTTCCTAACCCCTGGTATCTCCACCAGTAGCCAGATCACAGCCACTAGCAGCTGGCAGGAGATCAGAGCACAGCAGATTGCTACCTGGGAGGCTGGGCTGATGAACCGAGGCCGCTGGGCTCCATCCTTCACCCCGCTGAAGATGCGAGCAATGCGGTTGGTCTTGGTGAGCAGGGCCGAGTAACACACGGCGAAAGAGGTGCCCAGGCCTATTCGGCGTAGAGTACATACAGCAGTGGAAGGCTTGACAATGTAGATGAAGGTCATGCTGTAGCACATCAGCACTCCCAGCAGCAGGATGTAGGAGAGCTCACGTCCACTGGCCTTAACTACGGGTGTGTCGTTGTGCTTGAAAAACAGGCCCACTACTGACAGAGTGCACAATATACCAAGGCAGGAGATGGTAACAGGCCCAATGGCCCAGGCGTCCTCCCACCGGATGTACTCTTCAGGCAGATCATAGCAGCCTGTCAAGTTGGCCAGGGGCCACTGACCGAAGCTGCAGTCAGCACAGGTGAACTCGTCCTGCAGGTACTGGTAGGGCTGACAGGGAATGCAGATCCAGCAACACACATCTCCAGGCTGCATGCTCTTCACCTCGTTCTTCTTGCAGGGGTCACTACACTGGGAAGTGGGTGGCACAAGGCTGCGCCAGAGCACCATGGTGGTGTTCAGGGTCAGGATTTGGGCCCAGTAGCCAACCTTCTTGTAGACAAACTTCCCCTCCTCTTTGTGGTAATGAAAGATGTTGTAGCGGCCAACGCTGTCGCCGACAGAGTTGAAGCGCACCATGTTCTCAGTGTCTGGAGGTCTGAACGGAGCTGGTAGGAAGCAGGAATACAGCAATGTTGACTTAAAGCTGCTGTCAATAATATATCAAAATAAAAACATCCATCACCATACGTTTGTTCTGTAATACAACAATACTGTAAGGGGACTTTTCTGCTGTGGAACAAATAAATAGCCAATAACAAATAATAATCTGTAGAAACAGCACATTATCTAAATGAGTTATGAGAATCACTATTATGTAGCGTCTCTAGTAAATGCATTTAACAACAAAAATGGTTAAAATTAGTTAGTAAATAACAGACAATTTTGAAAGTCCCAAAACGTAATGTACTAAAAAGCTGTAAATACTTCATAAAGACTGGTTTCTTGTCATTTCAGTTTCCCTAAATGAGAGTATTCACTCACCAAACATGCTCTCAGAACAGAATGTTTCAGATGGGTCAGTGGTGTGATTCCTCCCACTGATTTCACTTTATTGCTGTTAATCGAATAGTCTCATTCAACGCTACATGGAAAATAATTTGAAGTCTAAATCCAATCCCATGCTTATTTGAAACTCATGTTTGCTTTATATTAGTTCACCAACATTACCAATTCAATTGTTAATCCCATTCTCAGCTTTTTTTTAAGACACAGGCGTAGCTACATGTAGCATATTCATGGTTGTGGTCCCAGAAACGGCATTTAGCTCTGCGACACACCACAGCAACAAACACCCTGTGTGTGACTGCGTTTGTTGTCATCGCTTTGCTGACCTTCAAACCTGGTCTTCAGGATGAACTCCTTGTAGAACCGCTTGCCGTTACCTTTCATGGCATCACAGACCCCAGATGCATTGGAACATACAGCTTGCCGCATGTTGTGCAGGGCATAAGCCATGGCATAGACTGCGTTCACCACAAACATGATCTTGGACTCCTGCTCGAATGTTCCATCCCGTAGGCTGTGGTCGCTGCAACCAGGCTCCTGGAGGCTGCAGCCAAATCGGTGCTCCCAAAACTCCTTGAACCATGGGTTCCTTGTGTTGGTGTAGGGGTTCAGCTTGGTGAAGTAGTCTTCAAACTCTCTGATTGGATAGGAGGCCAGCTCGATGGTGAAAGCCCCATCTGCTGCCATTTCGCTGCCCCTTACCACGCTCTCCTGGGCCCCCCAGCCATCACTCGCCACCCAGGTGAAAGTGACGTTCATTTGAGTAGCAGCCGCCAGCAGCTCACGGGCATCCTCACTGCGGGTGAACAGGATGACCACCTTGGCATTGGACTTCTGCTGCAGGGAGCGGATCACATTCTCATAGCCCTGGCGGTTCGTGGAGCGGCTCACCTTGGCGGAAGTTGCGATGCAGATTTGGCGAGTGCGGGCCTCCTGCTGGAAGGCATCAATGCCAGTCTCACCATAGTCACCCTCCGACGCTACTGTCGACACGTAGGTCCAGTTGAAGTAACACAGGATCTCAGCTATGGCCTTGGCCTGGTAGAAGTCAGGGGGCACGGTGCGGGCAAAGTAGTCGTAGCGGGTTTTATCGCTGAGTTTGGCACTGGTGGAGGCGTAGCTGATCTGAGGGATCTGGAATAGGCGGAGTAGGTTGGCCACCTATAGAAAGAGATGGAAGACATGTCAGTAGGTCTCGGCCATTCAGAGTCCTAAAGCTTCATCTCGACTTCGAGGGGAAACTATCTTGCCGCTAGTTACATTCTTTCCAGCAGTGATCGTCCTGACAAATAATGTAACATTTGTAAGCGTTAGTTATAGATAGACCTTTCATTTTTTAGCAACACCACTTATTGAGATGACAAAGGGTTTGGAGCAGAAAGATGTTCCAATTAATTTGTTTACAGTCTTACATTATGGCATTTAGCATCGGGAGGAGCTGGACTCGAACCTTCAACCTTGTGGTTGCTGGGCGGGAGTGTACTTGGAGTGTATTTTTTTCCAAGTCTTTAAGGCTTCAATGATTAAAATATAATGTTCTGATGTCTTTTGATGAGTCGTGAGGAGGTGCAGTGCTTCATAGAGATTTGTATAGTTTGCCTAAAGTGATAAATGCAAACGATGTAATAACCAATGACCGGTGCATTATCTGAGTTTTCGGACCAATTGGAGAGCAGTTCAGGAACTACGTTATTGCTCCCGCCCCAGACACATCTGACCAATGAGTGACATGAACGTTCTCACGTGGCTTGTGCGGCAGCATTTTGGTTTGCGTCAACTGATTTGGACCGGAGCAAACGAATAGTTGTGAAAGGGAACCAAACCAGCAGCGAGATGGGATAGGGGCCACGATGTTGACGAGGTAGACCTACAGTAGGTTTTGTACCTTGGCAAAGTTGTGCAAGGTGGTAATTTTATATTTTTAGTAATTGAATGTAATGTGTTATGTAAAGCTATACTATATTGCATGAGCTAATGTTAATAATATCAATTGGGTTTATTATTGTTGGTTGTGAGCCGTTGTGTTGAAGTTAGCCAAGATAGGTCAAGGATAGTAGGTTGTAATGTAGTGTATTACTGAAGTTTAGGCATGGTCATTGAAATTAGCTAAGAAGTTAAAGTAATTTTCGATTGAGCTGTTTTGTTTTATGTGTTGAGTGATTCTTTTTAATGATTATTAGGGATTGCATCCATTAGTATGTTGTATGTTGTTACGACGGCGTTTGTCATGCAATGTTGTCTTGAGAGTCTTATATGATCTTATAGCTAGTCTATAATGGCACAGGCTTTTCTCAGGTTAAAGCCATTCTGTCCAGCCATTCAAGCCCCAGGACAGATTGGAGTGTGCCTTAGAAGCCCTAATTGATATTGTCTACCAGAAAGTTATTATGACCACCTAACCCAGACAAATATATTGATTTCCTTTTGGGAAGGATAGCTGGTTCTGCTGAGTGCAACAGGGGTGGATGATAACCTGTGACTTAAAACTCAGTGAGAGGATCATGTTGGGCATTGACACAAGCTTGTTGATATGATTGTCTTGAAGTATAAATTCATGGCAATTATTTTTCCCACGTTACAAAATTAACAATGTCAGAAAGCTGGTGAAAATTTGCCATTTTTTCAGGATTTGTCAGGAGACGTTCTGCGGATCATTGAATACTGATTGCTTCCATATAACTACCTCCTCCCTCAGGCATCATTGTGTGCCTGGAGGCTTCCCAAACAATGGCATCCCCGTGGATCTAATTGGAAGCTTCCAGTTTCACACGGAATCTCATTAAAAGTCCCATTTGTTTTTCCATCCCACTCATTCCAACTCGTGATAATTTAAAGAGAGTTATTAATCAATTTTGTGATATTATAATAATAATTTTCAAGTATTTCACATGTGCACTAGGATGTGTGGTCGACCAAACGTACACAAATATTCCATGTTTTGCATGTCCTGCAAAATGTTAAGCTCTATATATGGCGACAGTCAGTCTATAGCAGAGTCACACAACAACGTGAATAACATTTACATTTACAGTGATAAATGAGGTTTCACTCAAACTGATCACACAGTTTCTGTCTTTCAGACATCTCGACCTTTTCATGCTATAGCCATCACTTCATTGAAAGTATTTGTAGATAGACAGCAGCAGAGAGTCAGGCAAAGAAGAAGGACTAATTAGCATGGTGAATGCAATGCAATCAGACTCCGTTTTGCCTTAGAGATTACTGACATTAACCCTGATCTCAGAACAGTCATGTGCTTAACCCCCTCTGACAGGTCCATTTAAAACGCCCCAAAGACAAGAGCCAACGGAAAATGCAGGCACACTACAAGGTCTGGAGGGGAAAATGGAGTAAATATGATGTATTTAGACAAGCACAATGCACCAGGCAGTAGTCCTTTCCAATATTTCTAGCTGAATATAGGGCAGAGGTCTCATCAAATGTACATCCACTGAGAGACATGATTTCTTACTTCATGGCAATGAATGGGGAGGCCTGTTTAAATCCCTGCATTTACTGATTCATTTGTGTTGCCTGGGATATACGGTAGTTTGTATGCAGCAGGCTGACGTTATGATTAAGTACACTGAGTCAGTGACACATGCATGGTAATGGTTCCAGTTGTAAGAGTGTGTGACAGTAACAGTCTGTTCTTCCTCACGCAGTATTTATCTCTCTCTCTGGCAACCAGTAAAATAAAAACACTCCCGCAGTGCTGGTTCAATAGTATCATACAGTACATTTGCTCTCAATGCATGAGGCTCAAAAACATTAACCAAACATTTTGTTGATGAACTTGTGTTCATTTGCTTGATTATGTCCTGATACCTTGGTACATGGTCATGGTGGCGTCTCTGTGTGTGTGTGTGTGTGTGTGTGTGTGTTTGTGTGTGTGTGTGTGTCTGTGTGTCTGTGTGTCTGTGTGTAGACACACTCTTGTGAACACAATAACTTAAGAACAATACATGATAGAGACGTCATACTTACACCACAGGTTCCCCCTATAGAGTAGATGTAGTGCTTTGCATAGTAGTATCACTTTGCATAAATATGCATACTAGTGAGGAAGAACTGATTATTTTGACACTACTATAACTCCTTAATGCTTTAAGATAGAGTTTCGTATTAATTCCAGTCATGTGTTATACGAAGACAAGTATGTATGAGTGCAGCAATGGTTAGACAAGTCAATATTTACGAATTAATGCAATAATTAGCTTAATGAATGACCTCATTAGCATAACATAACTTTAGGCAGCTCAAGTGTCTCTTGTTTTCATTATATTATTCAGGGGGTTCATTGTCCTGTTATGGCAAAATAATAATGTCTCCTTTTTCAATACTCCAGCGGGACTGTGCAGGCAGCAGCACCAGGGAACATACTGCATTCTATACATTCTATACATTCTATACATTGCAGGGATTGCATAATTGTTTTTGTAGAGAATAATACAACACCACATACGTTCACCATCCCTTAAGCAAAAACATTTTGCTGATTTCTCCTTTTGACCAGTGGGTGGAATATTCATTTAGATTGTACTTATCTATTATAGATAATATCTGTCCTCTGTCAAAACACATAAAGCTATCGTTCTCGAGTATTCATGCATTTTGCAGAGGCAATTAGTTCAGATTTAACAAGGCCAATACTAGGAAATTAAAATGCTCTTTTCCCTCATATATTTCCATAACATCTATAGTTAAGAAAGGAGATGCATTTCATAGGGATGAGGTATCCTCCAACAAAGGAGGATGGCACGTTCTGGGTTCCCTAAGAATTGTCCCGCAGGATGTTTTTCTCTAATTTTAGGTCCAGATATGAGACAGCTGGAACACGGGCAGTCTCTTACTCATGTGTCTGTCACGATTCCTTCAACATGGAAAGTCCATCTGTGTGTCCCTGAGGTCCCTGGCAATCTGAGCCATACTGTAGGTACAGTCAATGACATGCAGAGAGAAACTTGCCTCGCTCAGTCCACCCACTTACCAAAGGACCAGGAATGCACGTTATGCCTAATAGATTAAATGTTTGTTGCGACTGGATGTGGATATAATGTATTTTAATTCTAATATTAGAACATGGCTGTTGCAATTGATGGCAAGACCTTTTTGCATAGCGGCCCAAAAATAAATGTTCAGTGGGAATCACAGAGGCCTTTTCATTTCAAAATATATGTCATTATATGACGCTGAGAACCATCCGTGCTTTTGTTTTGTATGTGTCCCAAATCAGTACATAAACACAATTATTTAATGATATGCAAACTGGGTACATTGACCAAAGCTGTGTGGTTAATAGAGCTTTATTGATCTGGTTGCCACTGATAAAGGAATAGATTTACATTATTGATTAAATTATGCATCAAGAGTTTTCCCACAAAACATAGAAGTTATTTTAATTGAATCCTCTGTTGACAGTGCCAAATCAGCCAGGGACTACCAATCCTGGATGTTTTGTTCGTTTACGCCATACATCTCCTGGTGGCGGCGCTGTGACTCCCAGTAGCTGAAGTTGGGATACAGGTGTGAGGTGTTGCTGCCCCAACTCTTGTGCCCAGCCACAACCAAGACCTCCTCTTCTCTGCTTCCTTAGCCTTCCTTAGCTTCTCCCCCACCACTCACTCCCATGTCTCGGAGAAGGCGATGTGTTGACTGTTCCACAAAACCTCGGCCTCCCACTTCCACTGGGTCGGCTGTTGATTAGTAATGGATTCTAAATTGCCTTGCGATATCCTGCACATGTCTTATCAACATTGTCCAGCCTGCCTGCCGTCCTTGAGCGACAACTCAGTAACTACCAGCTCCTTCCTTTTTTCCTTTTTTCTTTCTTGCTGGCCTTTGACCACAGTCGTGGTGCTTCTCCCCATCCGAGGCTTATTCGTCCAACTTCACCATCAACCTGCAGTCCTCCGATCGTCAGGTCCACCTCCTCTCCCGCCTGCCACTCGTGGCCTTTGCGTACCTGGGCATTTGCTGTTCTCACCGGCTGATCCGAGGATTCTCTCAACTCCAAGATCAGCCTGTCTTTTTCCTACTTGTACCCACAGCCAATGGACTTCAGAGATGGTATGCAGCAGCACAAAGGTGTGTTTGTTGATCTGCTTGCATGCTCTATTTCAGGAAGAGACAATTCTCCACGTTAAACGTGCATCTATCAACATTTCCTCCTACCACCAAAACAATGCTCACCACACGAGCGACCGTTAGAGCCTCTATGAAGTGGAAGGATACATCTGTGAAAAATGATGCTCTTCATCTTCCTGGTTCTTAAAGCTTTGAAGTATTACTCCTGAGTCTCTACCATTTGTGAAATAAGCTTGATGAGTCCATTGATTTTCACTATCCTTGAGACTGGAGGACAAACCCCTGTCACACATTCTTAAGCATACAGATTCACCCGTGTAAATAACAGCCACATGTGCTGAACATAAAAATGATCATCTTATTCTTGTGCCTGTGAAGAAAGGGAGAAAACAACAGCTCCAAGACGGAGAAGATGAAAGGGGTGCGGCTGGAAATCGATTGGCTAGCATTGTTATTGACTGTACGTGAGTTCTCACTCTGCCCAACCTTCCAGTTGTCACAATGTTTCATCACTACGACATTCTGCTGCGCTAATTAGGGAGCTGAGTTCTCTGAATGTGCCAACATTTCCAGTTAAAAAATAACAGGTTGAAGGAGGGGAAGGTAGGAGGGGGTCGGGTGTTGAGGAGGGTTGAGCTATGATATCACATGATAAACAAGACCTTTTTGAAGTTCACACTAAAGGAGGTTTTTCACCCGGCCCACACACAATAAGACAGAACCTTCTCCGATTCTTCTGTGCGACACATCAACAAACGTAATAAACCACTGCAAACCAACAGTGTGAAGCATCAGTATACCAATATGTGACAGAAATGAACTCTAACAGTCCACAAACCTACAATTATTGGAGACTTTCTCAAAACCCAACAGCTTCAGCACTGGTGAGTTTGTCTAATTGTCACACAGGATGTTAGCAGAGTGTTTCTGGAGTATCCATTTTATGGTAGGAACTTGAAGACAGAATAGGAGAGCAGCAATGGTTAAACGTCAAGGAAAATAGAGAAAACCACAGATATGTATACATATATATATAGTGAGAGAGAGAGAGAGAGATTTATTTTAATACAAATTATTAATTAGTGTTGTCACCAATCCCTCTTGTTCAACATAACTATTGTGCGATGGAAGTGCAGTTCATATTATTGTATTACGTGTGTTTCATTTACTGAGCTGGTCTGCCAGGATTTCACAGTTTGTCAGTGATTATTGCCACAAACCTGCTTGATTTTGCAATGGCGTTGAAGAAAAATGGAAAGGCTACATGCAATATTTTCAGTGTTGATTTGTTTTTATTTATTTATTTATGTCATGTTGAAGAAAAAAGTTGTGTATGATTTCATTGTTGCCCCATTGACCCATTCAGGTGGACAGGTCCCTGCCAACCAATGGAGTTGCACCCCACAGATGGGAAAAGCAGCTCCTCTTCCCCAGGACCCTCCCTGGCACTTGTGCCCTTCGTCTCCAGAAAGTGGTTCTCTGGGACAAACAGAGACTGCGTAAGCCAGCGACCCCCCTCTAATAAATCCCACCGTGGGCTCCTCACCGTGTCCAGGACCTGAAGGCCACTAACAAAGAGACCATTGAGCCTGGTGACAGTAAAAGTACGTGCTCAAATCCATACAAAAACACTCAAAAGGCCCCAGTCTCTTTCTAAATCTTTGTGACTGTGTGGTCTCCGAAGACTCGCTCACAGGGAGGCACAGTCCTTTTCATACATGTTTAAAAACATGCAGCTCTTTTGTCAAAGCTATCATCGACATTAAAGGGGAAGTGGATCTATATTATCCTGCTCTCTCTCGGTGAAGAAGCCATGCGTTTACTGGTGCTTTACGTGATTCCAATGAAGAGGCTATATATGGTGAAGTGGACACCCGTGGTCCTCTCTGTCTGTCTGTCTCTCTGTCTGTCTGTCTGTTGGTCTGTCTCCGAATGTGGGCAGACACTCCCCATTCAGCTTTACACTCACAACATGCTGAAATGAAGCACTCAGCGCCGTAGAGTCCTGGCAAGAACTTGTCTAAGGTTGTATCATATTCTGATAATGTTTTAGAAGACGTGAACAAAGGCATCCCAGTCAAAGAGGCTGCAGCACTCAACACATCTCCCAGTCGAATACTTTGGCACTTCATTATTTGTCATTAACTCAACTGAACATCTTCAGCGGCTACGTACATAGCACATTCATGAATACAGTCGTCGGTTTTTCAGATGATATATCAGTTTTAGGTGTTCGTGTAATGTACTGTGTTATTTGTGAAAGCAGTGAAAAAGTGTCAATTTAGTGACACTTTCTAAATAAAATCCTCCAGGCATTAGTCACAAAATCTTTTGTAATGAGGCTGTTTTGTTTGTTGTACGGTGGTGCACCTGTTTTTATTAGTATTACCCCTTTTCAATGGACTCATGCTATTTAGGCTATAGGGTTGTTTCTTCCCGTCCCAATTATTTGTTGGCTGAGCCAAGTACTGTGTTGGGATTTCTTAGCCAAATTGAACAGCTTTGCATCCTTTGATTTAATGCTTTGCTTTAGCTATCCGGGTAAGTTAGCTAATAATGGTGCTTTTGCATTAGCTAGTAAGCTAGCATCAGCCAAATATCTGTTCATTAATAACTAGCTAGTAAGATGTTCTGCGAGCTAGTGAACTAACATTAGCTAGTATAGTTAACAACTAGCCAACCAGTAGCAAACACTACTTCTACTTTAGTTTACACTGGACTGTAAGCTTTTATTCACTGAAAGCAAATTAGGTCTCTGTGGATATCAACAGTTTGGCACCACTACACACACTATATTGCTCCAAAAAAAAGTTTATTTAACTCTATGTGTGTATAATTTATGAGTTCTCTAAACAATATTTTGCTTGGCTAAAGAAGAGTAGAGTGGATAACCAGCACAAGTCTGGAGAAGATGGGTAACACAAGGAATGTTTAATGCAACAAGCAGCATGCCTGAAAAACAACGTGTCCAGAAGCATGGTTTTACTTAAAAATGACAATTGCCAGAAGGACTTTAACTTGGATATTTTGCTCAATAACTTAGCACACTGTTCCACTACTATGTCAAAAATGAAATAAGTATTAGATGAAGAAAAACACAGTTTGAATCAGTATTCAAGAACATTTCATAGTTGACGTAGAGCTCATTTGTGTGTGTGTGTGTGTGTGTGTTATAAATGTGTTATAAACCAGAGTTCATGGAAAGTGTTGCCAAATTATTCACACCCTCCTTGTCTTCCTAACACCTTGTGCATCATGGTAATTATGGCGTGTGAGGGGAATCAGCATTAATGAATTACGCTCAGATTCATTGCCTTTGGCAACTCTTCATACGTGTGTGAAAGGTCCGTTTTCTTTACGTGGCGGAAATGAATGAAGTGACGGATGCCCCTGTGAATGCCAATGCTTCAAACAGCAGCATCCTTGGTGGATAATTATTCCAGTCTAAGCAAAAACTCAGGTAACTGACTGTATTGTGTGTGTGTGTGTGTGTGTGTGTGTGTGTACTGTTTGGGGAATAAAACAGGAACATGACACCCATTGAGTTTGAACCCTATCAAAGCAGAGGAATCTTTGAGTCATCAGCAACAGTTTCACTTGATCAGTCTGTGCTGCTTGCATAACTTGAATGCTGACATCAGTATTTTCCTATATCTTAGTATTGGTGTGTTTATGGCGACGCATGCTTAGTACTGGTAGTGTATTGTCTGTGAGCATGTGAGAGGTATGACGATGCACACGTACCTGAATGGAAACATCACTGTAGGATCCTCCAATGACCCCAGAGATGGCCAGCGGGACATCGTTTTGGATGGGGTTGGAGCCATCGGGGCAGATGAAGCCAGGTTCATGCACCTTGGTGAGGGAGACCCTGACAAACTCGAGGGACTGCTCCAGAGCATAGGTGTCCTTAGAGCAGGTGTCCAGGATGTGGGCCCCCAGCTGGAGTCCAGGAAGGATGCGATCACTGGAGTTAATCTCATCAAGCGCCAGCAGCATGGCTTCCAGTCTTTGGATCCCTCTTTCTACATTGATCTTACCACAGTCCTCCATCCCATCGCCTTTTTCATGCACTGGGAACAGGCCTCCGATCACCAGGTCTCCATCAATGACGATCTCGCGTTTGGCCGCAGGGGGGGTTCTGGAGATGCTGGGCAGGACGCCTTGGACCAGTATCTCCAGCAAGAGCATGTGGAGAGGCCACCAGTGGGCAGTAGTGGCCAACAACCTGGGGCAGAGGCCTAAACTCAGCATGGTCAGGTCAGGTAACAGGGCTCAGTTGGTTGAAGTAGTGAGGAACAAAGGTTTACAGGGTCTGGGGGCGGATTGGTTTGAGGTCTTCTCTCAACAGGTGTAGCATCTTTGATATTTCCTGAGTGGTTGAGAGAAGAAGAAATTAATTACCCAATCAATTAGGTTAAAGTTGATTCTATTCTCGTATATTTATCTATTTTTCTCCCTTTTTATCTCACTCACAGAGAAGCCAATGGCTTTCACTTTTTCTCTACTACCCGGAAGTTTTTGCCATCAATTCACATATGCATCCTGTTTGGTATAAATGTGCTTCACTTACCAAAAAGCAATACAGTGTATTGTCACCTATGGTGCAAGTAAATAATGAAAATCATAATTAAACCCACCAAGTCACACTCAAGACAAACAACAGTTTTGCTTAGTCAAGAGTGCATTTTTGGTCTCCAATTTCAGTTGACTGGCTTTATATCAAACAATAATTGAGAAGATCGGCAAACTTGGAAATGATATAATTGCCCCCTCTCATTAAGTCTAATGAGCTTCTTTACTTGGTTGTGATTATTTGCCATGGGATTTATTTACAGATCTGAAATAGTCAAGGCCAAAGCATAAATCTGGTATAAATATGAAGGCAGTCACCTTGTAATTAATTTACAAATACTTCCATTCTGCCAGATAATGACTAATTTCCTTACCTACTTTTGCCTGTTCTTGTCTAAACTGCATGTTTTGGGGGGCTTAATGTGACCTCTAGAAACAATTAATGCCATTGTTGGATACTTCCATGAACCTAAGGCATTGGTTCATGTCAGGAAGCTGATTTGGGGCCAAAAACCCTATTAAGGTGAGCTATAGTTACTTTGTGAAGTGAATGAGCAGTATAAATGATTTCAGCATGGTTCCTGTATAAAATATATATTCACTGCAGCTGTATCTGGAAGATAACCTCTGAATTACTGTTGCTGAGTGACCATATCAAATATTTATAGCTATTTAGGGTGTGAACCTCTCGAATGAAACGTAATTTTCAAGCTTACAATGAGACATCACATAGATGGTGGTTCTCCTCAAAGACGGGTTGCCATGGAAACATGATGGGTAAAAAACTAGGATTGGGCTGCGGGGTAGTGGGCAGTGAGATAAGTATGCTGATATAGATTCCTATCATGTCGAGGTCACAGGTTTAGATCTCATTACATCTTATTGTGATGTCTGATTAAACAGGTCGGCTGGTCAAACATGGTGTTCTATGGGAAAGGGAAGGAACCAATCTTGATGTGATGGACTGTCGGTGACTCTTGGCAGACAGTCTTATTAGGGCTAATGTCAACTTATGTTCATAATCACCATAGTATAAATTTGTCATTCAGTCGTTTTGTAATGTTGTACCAATCTAAATAGTCTTTGAGGTTGTGGTGGATCTTTTATGTTGAGAAGCTTATTACTGACTTTTATTGTGGCAGTTATAAAAAACCAATTTCTGTTCTTACTGGTATTGTAATATTACATGAAAATATTTCATTTGTAGACTGAATGCATTATCCATGTGTCTTATCTCTCATCTTATTCTGTCTTAGTGTATCACGTTTCCTGTCCTCACATAGGCAGAAAATCCCCACAGTGGGGTATACAGAGGTAGGCTGCAAACACCACCATCACCGTCAAATTAGGAGGAACAAGTGTAATGATTGCTGAATCTCCCTCAGGTAAATGTTGTGGGTGGGAAACCATATGGTGCATTAATGAATCCACTACTCTCGATCCAGTGAAGAAGATAACATATTATACAGATCTAAATTAAAGTTAGAGAATAGAAGATTCATTGCTTTTCTTGTGAATAACATAATTGCCGATGCTCCTTAGATCAATTTAAAATCTTGAATCTGTCTTGAATATGCCGTATGAATATGTGTTAAACGTCCTTCAGCCTAAAATACCGTGGCAACAGCAAACCAAGGTGAGAAAGTAACATGAGTTCAACATGAAGAATTGAATTGTTCTTCCCCGCTGACTCTGGGAGCAGATGGGGGCTATCTGGTTGCAAAGATGGGTCACAGTGTGAATTAATGGTGCAATAAGGGACAGCCAATTAAGCAGGCCTATGCAAACTAGGCCAAAGTGAGGTTGAAGGTCCAGAACAGTCCCTAAAAACTCAAACTAAAAAACTAATGCTGCAGAGTTTAAAGTGGACATCAAATGCACCTGGATTAGGACCATATTTCCTACCAATTCTTTGAAACAATAGTTAAATGGGAGGAGTAAATACATTTGCATGAGCATTATGGCTGTCAATGCTCAGCCCCCGCTTGGTTCTGAATCTATCAGGCCTCGATCTCGTCATTAAACATAACGTTATCTTTTGGGAGAAATGGCTGTCACACTGACACTCAGCAGCCAAGAGAACCACTCGCTCCCCAGCCGTCTCTGTACAATATTCCCTCTGAAAGGCAAGTTCAAACAGAGAAGGCAGCGTGTTTTACTCAGCTTTGAACCATCAGCTATCGCATTGCCTCTCCAGCCCGGTATAGAGAGAACTTCTCCAACATTGGCAACATAAAGATGCTTTGAAAACACATTTCCTTATTGTCTTGTCCAAATATAGCTCATGTGTAACGTACGTGTGACGCACTGCAGAGTCGCTTTCAGCAGTGGTGATGATTGGCAGTAGAAATCCTACTGTGCAGTTTTATCTATGGAGAAACAATCCTATTCAAGTCAAAGAAAAAAGGCTGAAGACATGATTTGGTATTGAGAGTATGTCCAAGTCCTATTGACCACCGGTTGGTAGTGTTGACGCCTTCACTCAGCGCCTTACATCACGGATAATGTTGAGAAAAAACAATCATTGGAATATATGTATTTGATGTGTTATTGAATGATTATTTGTTTTTGAAGAAATACAAATGTAATGACCATTGCACAAATTGGTGCCCATTTCAACAGTAGACCATGCTGTCAGTTTTGCTTGGCACATAGCCTGTGTGTCTGTTGTCAAATGCTTGAATGTGAGCATTGTCTTTATACACGACATGACATTTCACTTATTGTCTAATCCACTAAACGTGGATCATTAAGCCTGTTCAGTAATTACAGCCTAAACACAACATTGATCCCAAATATTTCCCAATAGAGATTTATTTAAAATATTGCTTTCAAATATGTATGCGACTAACACTTTGTATAGGAGGATCATTTATAGCAGAGTATTTTTTTCATTATTAGGACGAAATCTGTAGGATCAATCTTGGATGTTATACTAATGTATATTAATAATATCTTGCTATTCCCAAGTCCCAATTTTTCATGCAATATGTCACTACGGAACAACAGATTTTCTCATTATTCTGGGAAATGACGATCTATCCAGTCAGACCGTACAATCACAAAATAGCATTTGTCATTGCCAAGCATTAACGCCCATTGGTATGCACATAAATAATCCATTACGACACATTTCTAGCTGATCCTCTGGATGAGAAACCAAATTTCAATTCTTCAAGTTGCTCCAGGCAAGAAGTCTTATTTTACCACAAATGAAATGCTAAATTAAACAAAAACCACGGCAACCATAACTCTGTTTATGATTTTCATCCTCATATCATCTCCAGCGGGGACACAGTTAATCCCTCCGCCTGGACTTGTCATCTGAAGGAATTAGGAGTCCTAATTTACGACTGCTCCGTAGTGGACAGCAGACAGTTGATGGTGAATTTGATGGTGAATTTGAAAACACCCACGGATCGGTGCATCATTGCAATGTGCATCAAACAACATTGGAAAAGCGGAGGGAAAGTCTGAGCGTCAGCCTGTTAATGTCTCAAAGCCGTTTTCTAATCATTTTAACGTGCAGAAGAATGTTTATTCACAGAAGCAAAAGCAGGTTGCCTAAATTACATGTGCATTCAACTTTATTTGGCGTATTGCAAACTTGGAGACAGAGATGGTTTGGCTCAGGTATGACCGTCTTGACAATTTGACACGGTGTCATGGTGACAAAATCAAATCAGAAAAGATGAGTTCATCAAGACATTGAGGTGGCAATACAGCACTAACCCCACCACTAATATTCCCTGTACAACACATCCTGTCTGGTTAGTTGCCAAAGATACGATGAGAAAGGCCTAGATTCAAACCAGAGCGGAACAAACATCAAATAAAAAATCATGCCACTATAATAGTTGAATAGAATAGGATCTGAAGTATAGAGTCAACATACATTTGCAACTTGGATTATTTAATTATTTTCTGCATGAATGGTTCTGGGTAGAACGATGCACGCAGGAAGTTCAAAAGGGGTTCTGTATTGCACTCATTAGGGTTCTCCTACGAGGACAAGAGGAAGAACCCAAGAAGCTGTTTGGTTGCACCTTTTTTATTCAGAGTAAATAAGTGTATACTTCTTCCTACTCCTTTTCGGACATGTTAAGTTAATATTGTTTAGATTTTTTGTTTGTTGTTAAAATTTTACTTTTAACATGTTCTAAATAAAGATTCCATTCATTCATTCATTCATTCATTCGAAGTGAAGTTAAGAGCAGACAGGAGGATCTACTGTAGACTGATGATGTAGTGCTGCTCTCCAATAGGCTGTTGTGCAACAGGAAATATTACTCTACGTTGGATCTGTCATCAGATATAATAATATGTGACAGAGTGGATATTGCAGGGAGAAATAAAATACTTTGTGTTTCTACAGGTCCAGTTTCTTTGTTTACAGTCGGTACAATTGCACCTAAAAAAAACCATATGATGGATCATTTGAATGAACAAAAACATCCCAGCTTTAGCAGCTAAATATCAAATTGTGTTTAATCGTAAGTTCTTCATAATAACGAGAAGCAGTGTAAACTCATTGCTATATGACGCACGTAGGCTATATCCTTAACACACGGATGATGATTTCCATATTATGCCCAGTGCCAAATCAGTTGTTTACAGCCAAGCAAACTGTATAATATATATACTGTATATGTATCAAAGACGTGTTTTGATTAGAATTGAATATTCTCCCTTCAAACAGTCATCCGACTACACATTATATTCAATTATAATCAAATGGTCTGATGAGAAAGTAAAACCACAGGTCGAATTCAACTGCTGCTCCGATTGGGATGTAAGTGGAGTGGAGTGTTTGGGAGAGGTTGCGCCCCAACACTCGTCCGCCTGATACACGGGCGGGTGGTTTTGAGGGGTTCGGGTGAGGCTGTGGGGGAACACGGTAACATGTCAAGGTAACACGAGTACAACCATCACACATGTGTCAAGCTGTGCGGTCATGTAGCAGATAGAATCCAGCTCAGAAGGGGTCTCGTCTCTTTCACCCTCACCTGGTCGGAGCTGAACGTCTCCTCTCCTCCTCCGCACGCAGCGTGGAGCGACACCGGGATCTGTCCGTGGTCCTGAAGTGCGGCTCACACCGGCACGCGGTCCGACGAACTCCGAGGGCTCCGACTTACTGTTCTGCTGCC
>OMOT01027100.1:5615-19122 GCA_900312575.1 Acanthochaenus luetkenii | reverse complement strand
CGCCGATCGGCAGAGTGCCAGCACCCTCTACAGCCAGTTCCAGAGCACCGAGAGCGAGAACAGGTCCGTAGCGGCCGCCGTGGCTCTACCAAGGCGCTGATATTCTGTTTTGTTAGTAAAGGAGAGCAGGTGTCCGGTCCATCGTCATTAATGCTTTAAACGATCAATAAACAAGTGGATATTGGCACCAGGGTGCCCTTCCTTCAACTGGGGGACCCAGGTTCAAGCCCCCATGCCAGCGAGCAGCTGCTCTGCTGAAGTGTCCTTGAGCAAGACATCAAATCCCTACCTGAAAGAGGTGCTGCTCTGTAGCTGACCCTGACCTCTGACCTCCCTGGAGCAGGGCAAGAGAAGAGAGGATTTATCTACATGGAACAGTAAACTGCTGAGGGATGAGGGTCAATTTGACAACGATATATTGATGTTTTAAAATTACACGTAGCACCTTCAAGGGATCGATGTGACGAGTATCAGGCAGTCAGCAGCCACCAAGACTGTTTCGGGGGACAGGTGTTTCACTAGGCACTCTGCCTTGTGGCGGCATGTGGACTAGTGGTTAGAGGGCCGTCCCGTAACTGAAATGTCAGATTTCATTCCTGCAGCAGCCAGTGTGTCCATGCTGCCGCCGTGCCCTTGAGCAGGACAGTGTGAAGCCACTGTGAAACAGAGCGTCAGATAAATGCCTAAAATGTCAAATGTACCTTTGTCTTTTTCTCCCATTAGGAGTTTCGAAGGCATCCTGTTCAAGAAAGGGGCGTTGCTGAAACCATGGAAACCGCGGTGGTTTGTGTTGGACAAGACCAAACATCAGGTAAGTTGAAAATGAAACTGGTGAAAGAGGCCAAGTCAAGGCACTGATTGTTGAATAATGAAAAAGGCTTCACTTGCTAGCAAAATTATTTACCAAAAGTCCGACCTACGTGTTTCGGTACACAAACTGTCAGGGTGTTAAACTTGTGTTTGTGGTGAAGCCGATTTGTCACCGTCTGTCTGCAACCGTCTGTCTGTCCCTCCCCAGCTGAGATACTACGAGAGCAGGCAGGACAAGGAGTGCAAAGGGGTGATTGAGCTGTCCGACGTGGAGTCGGTCATTCCAGGAACGCCCACCTTGGGAGCGCCGAAAAACATCGAGGAGAAAGCCTTCTTCGATGTGAGTTCAGCTGCATCTCACTTTGTTCATGTCCTTTCACATGTGGCTTAGCCAGCGTAGCTACAGTTGGCGCTCCATCGCGGTTGAGTGTTCACCCGCCGTTTCCACAATTACAAGAGCAATACTGACACTTAATACTGATCCAGACATATTTATGTGCACAGGTAGCGGGAATTAATTTCTTTCCTCCTTTCAGCTCAAGACGACCAAAAGAGTGTACAACTTCTGTGCGCAGGACAGCCTGAATGCACAGCTGTGGATGGACAGTGTTCAGAGTTGCCTGTCAGACGCCTAGAGAGAAGGCGGGAGCAATCTATCCAGGAATGAATGAGCAGCGCTGAGACACCTGACGGACGTCTCTGCCGGCCAATCCCAGGGGAAGATGGGAGCGGAACGAGGAAGGGAAGGGGCCTTTCTGCCATTAAGCTCTGTTCAGTGTCGGTAGTGTTGAACTAATAATGTTGCGTCACAACGTTTCAGTGTTTTTGTTATATAAAAAAAGAAAAGAACGAAAAGTCAAAGAAAAAAGAAAACAAGTCCCTGAACAACCACTTCCTGTTGTCTCACCACGCTGCTGCAGCCTCGCACCTCCCAGTCTGACCACCATCTGCGCCGGACGTCCAAATGCAACAACGGAGCTTTAAAAAATAAAGCATGTCGTCGTTTGTTGTGAAAGTTCTGCAGGAGTGTCTCATCAAAGGAACGCGGCCTGAGGTGTCCTGCAGCGCGGAACCAGCATGAAGATCTACCCAGACCCCCGCGCCTGCTAACCCCAACGGCATCTCAACGGTTCATGAAGGAGTTTATTTTATCCTGTTGTTTTTTATCTCAAACTTGTATCAGAGAGTTCCTCATCTCCTTCACAGAACGGTTGACGACGATGATACACTGTGAAAGCCATTGGTGGCAATGTAACCAGGAGAGATTAGATTCTCAGTCTGTCAGGTCTGTGAACCGTCACTAAGTGTTTACAAAGAGGCTGTGGACTGAACTTCCCTCACTAAGCTCTTCCTCTGTGCTTCTAATCAATACAACAACCACTATTAACGTTCAGACTTTTAAGGGATACTGAAGGAAAATGAGGGATATATTTTGTTGCGATGACACAAAAGGAGATCTGGAAGGTGAGGGATTAGGACGGATGGAGTACTATTGAGCAGAGTATTGTTGGGATGCCTCGGGAGAGATGGGAGCCGGCTGCCAACAACGGATTAAATCGCCACGGCCACCTGGAAGTGCTGGTCAGCCGTCAGATTGGATGTGAGAAACGGGACGTGTTAACGAAGCTCGGACGGGAGATTTTCATGGGTTTGGCGTTTGACCGTGACCCAACGGCACGGGGGACTTCGAGTGACACAAGTCCAGCAGACGTTTGAGGTCGTTAAGCGTCCGCATGTGTTCAGTGTCTCAGATACTAATCTGTTCAGTAAGACTTCATTATGATTCATATTTCAGCCGGTCCCAACTCAGCCAGTCTCTCCACTTGGGCTTCTGTCTGCACCAGTGTTTGTAGTCAGGGCCTGTTACGTTCTGTACATAGAGGAGTTTACGTCTTAGAGAATTATAGAGAGAGAATACGTTTAGCTGGAGTCTTTGTGTGGTTGCAAATATCGAGTCACCTTTTCTTTTCTTTTTTTTTACTGCTACAGAACTGTATTGGTTAGTCGTTGTCTCCTCCCCCTCTCGTCACTAGAACCACCCTCTCTTTAACACAAACCCTGCTATGTAAAATATGGTTATACTGCTGTCTGGTTGAACATACAATTTGAATTGTAGATTTTTATTTTTTTGGTCTAATAACTCCTTTGTATATACTACTCCAGATTTGTATGTAACTTTTATGGTAGTAATTTATTTAACTGTCTCAGTAAGTTGCTCAAGCACCACTTTATTTTTAATTAGGAATCCAATGTGCCATTTGTTCATTTCTGTATTAATGTGACTAATGCTACTTTTTTAACAAAACGTACAAGTAAACCCTCAATGTCGTTTAAAAAAAATATATATTTTAAGACGGTTGTCCTAACTCGATATCAACCCTAATGCAAGAGTGGAAGTGGTGTGTTTGTGTAAGAGCAGCCTATCTAGTCTTACTGTGTAGCTCACAGTCGGATGTTTTGGATATAGATTTTAGTCAAAAATCTATCTTAATGTCCACATGAAGTCTTCCTGGTCTTGGGTTTTTTATATCAGCAACATGTCATTTCTCTCAAAATACCCAGTGCAGCTGAAAACAGTGAAGATACTGATAGAAGATGCCAAAGGTGTAGGGAGATAACTTTGTTCCCCAAATTATCCAGACTTAAGAATTGTTTAATAATCATTGATCGTAACAGCTAGAAAAATAATTTGGATTAGCAATTTAGTTGTAATCGTGCATCTCTACTGCCAAACCTGCCTGACTGCAGTTTAAGCTACTTTGTTTTCCAAATAAAAACAAAATGGGCCATTTGCAATCCCCAAATTCACTGGGACGTCACAGGATGATCATAGTGAAACTACACCTGTGAACGGCATTTATGAGTGGATGTAGCTGGTGGTTATGGTTTTAAAAATAGAAATGTAGTCCTTTAAAATGTTCATGTCACGATTCCCTGACGGCAGCCGTGTCGTCAAGATCAAGGTCTTCCAGTGGGTTGAACATAATCATTGTGCTTTTCCCAACACTGGATCACCAGTTGGGACTGGAAGGTCTGGGCAATTCTCATTCAGGAATCGAGACGATAACTTTTTCCACAAGGAAATAAACACGACATAAGATGCAGGTCACCTCAAGAATGTTAAACTCATCTTCCTCTAAGGACCAAAACGACACTAGGATGTACCGGAACCCGACTGTGGGAAGACTTGGTGTGTCTTCGTATTTTGACCGCAGCCTATATTCACACAACTCAAACCCAGCTCATCCTTTCACCCTAGACTCATCTCTCCTGACAACTCCATACATCCTACAACGTTAACCAGAACATTATACATACGCTTTATTTATGTTTTATTTTTTCATTAGAAATTACCTTCTGAGCCGGTTTATGTTGTCAATGGTATTTTATAGAATCAAAATAAAAACTGTGGGTTTCAATGTTTTTTGTCAGAGTGTATTGACTTAAGTCTTCAAAGTTTCAGCCCAGATACAAGAGTACTGAAGTGTTTCATTATTCGACATCTGCTAATTTAGAATGGAACCCCACTTCTATTACAATTATTTTGTTTCATGCTGGTATTTCACGACATTTCCCAAACACAGGGGAAGGGCAGTTGAGAGCCGGTACCTACATTGAGACACTTGGGTCATTTTGGCTGCTATTAGGAGTTTTACTTAATTTTTTTTAACTGGAAAAACATGCCATTCTGCGATAACTTCCATCGAGCTAAGAATTACATAGGACTGGAATTGTGCTTGAACTAATTTGAACTACATGCAGTACCTAGATAATGTTCATTATGATCAGTTAAACATGTATCATAAAATACCTCACAAACACTGGACTCAAAACTGTGATGACTTGATTTGGGCGGCAGGGTGGCGTAGGGAGTGGGAAGACCTGGGTTCAATTCTCTATGCTGGCCTCTGCCCAGCTGAAGTGTCCTTGAGCAAGACACTGACTCCCTACCAGCTCCAGGGCTGCTGCTCTGTAGCTGACCCTGACCTCTGACCTCCCTGTGGAAAGGGACAAGCAAAAAAAACGATGGGTGGGGGGGGGTCAACAGAGTGAGAGAAAATGACCAGTCTGATGTTACACTAAACTGCATGTTCTCATTAAAGTGAGCAGTCAGTGGGATCTTTGCAGGGGTGGAAACACGACAACCAGAACTGCCAACGAAGGCTTTTGGTATTAATGTGGTCAACCAGACACTTTTAATTTCAAATTTTAACAACGATCGTAGAACCTGATAGCTGTCAAATGATTTAAGTACACCAGAGTGGCCTGGAGCTCTGCAGAACCCAAACCAACCTTTCCAATCCTGCTGCTCACACAAACTAAAAAACACAGCGTCACTCTTACCAGATTTGCCCTGTGAGTAAGTGCTCAGTAAAAAATTAAAAGGAACAGACAATAGTAATCTCGAGATTGCTTGTAAAATTACTTTTAAATGTTGATAATATTTGAATATAGGTAGATAGTTTGGTTGATTTAAGGGGGATAGCAATAAGAACTTAAAGGTCAATACAATCAGAAGGTCTTAGCTCACTAGCTAGGTCAACAGAGAACCGGTTATACATGCACTAACATGAAACAGACAAAAAAAAACAAAATAAATCAGAAACCTCGATTTGAGATTACATCCAAATTAATCTGCCCATAACTATAACCGAATGAGTCTTGTCGTTCTCCAACAACACTAAATTGATTCTTTTTTAAAGGAAATATGTTTGAATTTCATTTTAAATAAAATGGCTAATTGACATTATTGCACATGAGCAAAAGACAGTAATACTAGTAAGAGCTCTGTTCATCGACCCACCCCTCCTCTTTGATGGACCCTCCTGAAGAACTTCAAAACATTCAGAAACCTGGTGATGTATGAGAGTAATAGATGTTTCAACAGCAACCAAAACAGAAAGAATTGGTAAAAACCTTGATCTGGGTGAGAGGACAGATAGAGACGGCCAGCAGCGATGAGGGTAGAACACTCGCATTGTGCTATAATGTACAGTAAATGGCTGCATAAGTGCTTTTTCTTAAGCTTGAAGGAAGAAAAATAAATTCCCCCCAAAAATAAAAATAAAAGTATTTATTGTTGAGGCATCGTTTTTGTCCAAAGTTAACCTGTGCTATCCACTTAGGGGACACGGTGTAACATCCCTAACACTTGGGGTCCAACAGCTTGAAAGAGTAGGAGAGCAATCCTTCAGGAAATAAAAAAATAACAATTATGTTTATATTCCTCTGATTCGGTCGTTTTAAAGATCGCTGCTACATTAAAACCGCACGTTAATTGTGTGCAACATTGGAAAAGGCTTTGAATATGATTCCTCTACACTCTGTTCGGTTTGTTTTGTTGTTGTTGTTGTTTTTTTTACATGTTCTGCAGCCTCATTGGTGTTGATTGGCAGTGTCCAGGTCCAATAACATGGAAGAGTGATTCAGTAAAAACACCGTAGGTTGCAGTGAGGTTATTTAGGGGAGTCACTCTGGAGGAGGCTGACAGTCTGGCACCCGTCAAGGTCGGACTTCTGTCTCTGGATGCTCTTAAACCGGCCCGTTGACGGACACTTCCTGGGGCGGTGGTGTTTCCTCTCTGTTGGGAGGGAGACAGAGGAAACATTTAGAAATATTCCTTATACTGTTTAGGGTGAGTACCTATGTAGTCTTTGAGACTTGGCTTCAACACAAAAGTAAAGGGAGACGAGAGACACGCGAGCTGCCTAATGCCCACCATGATATCCGTTATGCTAATGAGGGCGTTCATTAAGCAACTGAATGTTCTAATTAGCTTGTCTTCACGTAATACATGGGTGATAATAATATGAACTCTTAAATCTTAAATTAAGGAGTTATATTAGTTTCAAGAAAATCTGTGTTTCTTTATTAATACTCGAGCTTATGCTTGTTAAAGGCAGGAATATTCTTTTTTAAGGTAAAGTGAAGGTGTAAAAACATTGTGAAACACTTCTTTCCTGGTGCAATAAAACATGTGATATATCTGCTGGCGCAACACGCTGGCGCAACACGCTGGCACCCGACGATCCCATTGGTAAACCATCCAGATGTGTGCACGGCCTGCTCTCCCAAAGGGTGAGCAATTTAGAAATTCTTCTCTAAACCCGACAGTTTAAATTAACCGTTGAGTCGTACGTACAAAATAAGAGTGACAGTTTTGTGATAAAATTCAAACAACCTGTGTCTGAAATACTATTGTCTTGAAAAACACATGACGTGAACCACATGGCTTCCTGGACTTCCATACATTGGAGACAGACAGGCACCTACTTCCTATCGGTCTGTGTGGTTGTGGGTGAATCTCCAGTAGGCTGCTGCTCCGAGGCTTTAGCAGGGTCCGACAGAGACAGTTTCTCCAGAGACACTGGACTCTCCTCACTGCAGGGGAGAGACGACCAACAACAACACAGCTCTCACTAGCTAAAACAGTGAGCAAAGAACATGGATTTGGTCTTCACGTTCAGCAGGTTCAAGCGCCCGTATTGGCAACGTCCACCCTGCTGAAGTGTCCTTGAGCAAGACACTGAACCCCTACCAACTCCAGGTGTGCTGTTCTGTAGCTGACCTCTGACCTCCCTGTGGAGGGGGCCAAGAGAAAGGAAAATGTCCCTATGGGGATCAATAAACTATCGTATCACATTATTCTGCCTTTGCAGATGTGATATATTGTGACATGTTCAGTTACAGTGTTGGGAATAATCAATCCAAAACGTTTTTGGATAATTAAACTTTTATATTTAGAGGGGTGATAACAAGAAATAGTAATTTGTTACACTACTTGCTACTGAAAAAACAACTACTACTGTAACACATAACTACCCAGCTGTCAAGGCCGTTCTACTTAACCCTTTGAACTTTTAAAACATATCAGGCCGTTAAAGCAGATATTTCTGCAGAGTACGAGCTCCCTGGATTTATTTGATTTAGAAAAGCAAAACTGAACGGATCCAGTAATTCCTGGTCCAATCTATAATTACCTCAATGTGGTAATTATGTTTCAAATATAGATGTTTATATACACAGACACCATCTTCTCATGTATGACTGGAGAGCGGACTGTTCAAGGGAGAAGCATTTTGTCATCCTGAGGGTGAGGCTTTCAGCCCCTCATGGTAAAGACAAAAGACGCAGCCATCTCAAACCTTTTGAGGTCAGCTTTCTTGCTGCTGTGGGCACTGGCTGTTTCCGAGGCGACGGCTGCAGCGGGGTGGGTGGGCACAGTCTTGTCGTCCTCCTCGCTGTCGGATCCCCCGGAGGAGCTGCTGTCCGAGGCCACGAGGGGAGCCTGTCTCCCTTCTCCCACCGGCCACGAACCAGAGGAGGCACTAACCGCTGGACAGATGGACAGGCAGACAGCGACTCAGGCAAACTTCCTTTTAGACATGGGAATCATATCGAGACGAGGAGTTGGGTCTTCAGGGTACGAGTTGATTCAATTTCAGTTCTTAAGGATACACCATTCTCAGTTTTGTGGATTGTGATCCACTACTTCACGTCATAAAAACATAAAACTTGTACTGTACAGAATCTGAAGAACTTCACCAAATCGCCTAACAGAAATGTAAAGGTGTGTGATCAAATAATAATAAATTACATTTGTATTGAATGAGTGCCGCTTGGTGGATCACTTCTATGCCAAATTTACATATGGCTCCTACTGATTCAGAAAATATCTTGTTGATATTCTTCGAGGTATATATGCTCGCCAAGAAGCAAGGCAACATTTAATAGCCAGATTGTTTGTATGGACTTTGGTGTTCCGAAATGCGTCAACATGTTCACTTTTAATAGTGGAGGAGCTAATCGATTTTTCCGCTTCTACCATGCGCTATCAAGACAGCTCCAGCTAAGCAGCTAACAACGAATGATGGACATGAACAACATTCAGACTTCTGTTACATCACAACTCTGTTCTAATGTTAAACGGTAAAAGTTACACATTTAAAACTCAGGAAAAAAATGGATTGTAAAAGTAAAAACATTTTATTTGGCACATCGATCCCCATCCCTAATCCAGACCAGTGCGTTGGGTTGGGAATGTGTTCAAGAGACAAAGTCGTGTCTCACTGCAGTATCTCCACCAGAAGGAGCTATGTGGGAACCAATGAGGCAGCCAGGCTCTCAGGATCCAGGCGAACACTCACCGCTCGTATCATGATTTTGTTTCGCTTGTTTATCTTTGTCGCTGCTGCCCGAGTCCACAGGAGAGCTGCATCTGGGACTCGTCTCTGTACTGTAGGAACCAGGAAGAGAGGGTAAACTCTTTGTTAACACGTTGTAATGCACTACAGCTGTTAAAGGCATAAGAAGTTCTTACAAAATCTCCATAAAAACTTTCATCCCCCAGAACTTTTTTTCTTGACTGAATTTGAAGATTTTGGTTGGCATTCAATATGATGTGCGCCGATAGTGGCTGGGTAATACTACTATCAACTAGGCTGCATCACTCAAGATGAAGATTATGATCCACAGCAACAAAATGTCACAATATCGGAAATGACTAGTGATATGTTTTTCTCATAATTTTCAAACTCCTTGTGCAACTCTAAAACTTTAAGAACTAGAAATTATCTAATTAATTTTCAGTGAATTTCAATTTCTAAATTCCAGAGCTGCCTGGGAACCCTGCTAATCGGGTCAACAGGTTTGATTCTCACCCGCAGAAAGGCTGGAACTCAGTGAAGTTGGCCCAGCTCCTCTCCTGTGTTTCTCCTCCACTCCTAGTTGAAGAGTCCCACCCTACTGGGGTTTGGGATGGCGCAGTCCCTCTAGAGTCCCCGAAACTCGCTGTCCAGCCTGGACCTGAAAACAAAACAAAAATGCACAAAGCTCTAGAAAATCATTAGAACTAAGACTACAAGTGTTGGTCCCAAGTTGAAATGATCCTCGGCTGTACTGTGGGTCTTTGCTGTCCTCCAGCCTACCTGTGTCTGAGGTGATCTGTGAGTCCTCATCCTCATCGGACCCAGACCCGTGGTCCCTCTCCCGGCCTCCGTTCTCCAAGCTGCTCCTGGAGCTTCCCTCCGAGGTGTGTGAGACCCCAAACCTGGTGCAGAGGGACAGTGGAGAGAAGTGGAAGTGAGATGAGAGGGTCTAAGGCTGGTGGTGCCGGGTAGTTTAGGCCTTGTAGAATAGGTAGGCTTGCTATGGTTTGCTAAAAATGTATGTTGTGTGTCTTGTGCTTTGTTCTGTCTCCCTATGTTTGTCTTATATTATTCTGTAATTCCATTGATTGTTGTTCAGGTAGATCTAGTTTGGCTCATTTTCTGTAAAGTCCTTTGAGACATGCTTGTGGTAAAGCGCTATATAAATAAATGAACTTGGAACTTGTAAGTGAGAAAGGCTTGCTGTGTAGAAGAGAACCGCACCAAGCTGAAAACACGTCATCTTTAGTTTACCTTGTTCTGGATTTGACTTGTGTTGCATAGTTTATCTCCTTATCCTCCCAAATGTCCTCTTCCTCTTCAGCATCGTCAAACTGGCGTATCCTCTCTTTACAGCAGGCTTCGAAAGCAGCCGCATTGGCCTGCGTTCATACAAATAAAGACCCTTAGACTAAAATGACAAGTCATAGCTCAGATGGTTGTTGGGCATCTTTAAATAGGCAGTGCATCTCAAACGTTATCTGAACACCTAGAAACCCCATACAAATTCACCACAGTCTATTTATCCAATGTGGTTTGTACTTGTTAAACAAACATGTCCAGAAAGGAAGCCTCAAGGCCTTTGGTAGAAATTAATCAGGAATCAACTCCAAATAAGTTAACAACCAGAGTATAAAAAAATGGCACCATTGCCCTCAACTCTGAATAAAAGACAAACCAAAAAAAAACTTACACTATTGTCATCAGCATCTAGATTGAAGTTTATTTCTGCAATTCTGTCAAACGTGGCACTGGAGAGATAGAGGGAGAGAGAGAGAGAGAGAGAGACAGACGGTAGAACATCAAAATGTGAGCCAACTTCTTAAGTAGGTTACATAAAACTTTAGTGATCCCTGTGGGATAATTGGGTCATTGTAGCAGAAAACAACTACATATAAACAATGAATACAAGTATTAATGATAATACAACAGATAAATCCAATAAAAAGAACACGCAGACAAAGACACAGCATCTCTGCTCAGATTTACAGGTTGTACAGTTGCTAGATACAGAGTACCGAAGCTTGTTTATTTTCTCCCCAGGAGGCAAAGCATTGTGTAAAGACTTTAAACGCTTACTTGATATTTTCATCATGCTCACTGAACTCCTCATCATTGAACCCAAACTGATCCACAAAGTTGGCAGTCATCTGTTGTATCTGATAGTCGGAGAAGGCCTGGGAAAGTCAAACAGCCATTTTTAAGTGATTCCATTATGGACATTTGTGTATATTACAGACAGAGATGGATAGGTACGTTTTATTATAATAATCATTAAGTGTAAATGTATTGCCATACTGATGCGTCCCATCCTACCTGTTGAAGAGACAGGTCGTTGGGGAAGGGGCTCTCCATGTCGTCATCCTCACTGGAGGAGTGCATGTTGTGGGTGCTCACCTGAAACACAGCACACATGGGGGACAACAGTTAGGGTTACTGCTAGTTAATTGGTTGATTTTCTATTTTTACTATCCTACAGTGAGGTGTAACACTTTTTTTGGTCTAAAAACCATTGGTCCAAATTCAATCAAGTGTTTTCCATGTCCGAGAGGGCTTTCCAGTGTTTCTTTTGGCAACCAGATTCATAGACCAAAATCCTGCAGTAGAGACCTCGTGAACTAGTTCATAAAACAGGCTATTGTACCATTCTGTGTTCACAACACTGAGTCTACTTTATGCATGCAATTGGGAGAAAGTGAATACTGAATTGTGTCTTACCAGCTCCACTGTATTCCTCCTGTTAGTCTCTCTCAGGGTTTCGTCCACGAAGCTCTCCCAGCGACCTCTGCAGTCTTCTGGCAGCTCTGCAAAAGAGCAAACCAGACCTTGGTGAAGACAACACAACAACAGGGGAGGGTTTACTTTTCAGTGAATGAAGAGGGCAACTAATCTGGTGTCAGGCCTATTGAAACACATGATTACCTTTGATGAGGTCAGTGATCTGGGCCTGTACCGGTCCTTTCTCCAGGTTTTGGACCACCATGTTGGCAATCCGGGTCAGATGACCCATGTGGCCTCTCCTGAAGCCGCCCTCAACCCTGAGATTCCCAGGCAGACATTTAGGATTACTTTCAACATACAAAATAACAGTGCTGCAACACCCCAATCTCAATCCATACCACACTGATGCTGCTGCAAACTATGTATCGAGATGAAATTGATCAGGCATCATTGTCAATTAGAGCATTTATTTTTTTAGCTTTCTTAGCTACCTACAATGAGACAAACACTGAAGACAACTGAGGTGACACACATTGGTTTTTATTCCTCAACACAACAAACATTCAATCATTCTTTGAAAAGGTTGACCATGTTAAATGCAACAGCAATACTCAAACAAATTAAAAACAACATGGCCACTAAAACAAACTGGTTATAATCAATAGGCATCAAAAACATAGTCTAAAACGTACACTCGGTCTTGGTTATTCCGTTTCTTGCAAAACGTTCACGTTGCATAGTAATGCAATACAAGTTAATCAATTAAACTATCTCATAATAACAAATGCCGGTACAGTCGGTGTGTATGAAATGAAACGGTGTGAGATCACAGACCAGATGACATCAGTAAAACCGGAAAACCGGCCCAACTCTTGTTTACACATGCATAATCCATGCAAAAGTAAAATAAATCCAAAACATGCAACACCTGCATAGTAATGCAATGCATCTGTAGTAGAATGATGCAGTGGTAACAGACTCTCTCATTTGATGTGTATTGCATGTCACCCCAGCCTTAGATACCCCTATATTAGAACAGACTAGAAATCTAGACTTCGAGCACAATACTGAGACAAGATTGACAAAACTACTGCATGCGAAGAGACTTACTGTATTTTATCATTCTCCTCCCAGGCGTCAAGGATCCTCTGTACCAGCCGACACTTCTGAAAGAGCTGAGGGTTCAACAGATAAGACGGAATAAATGCAAGTGTGGGAATATCTGAGAAAGACTGTCAAAACCTTGCAAAAGGGTTAATAAAATAAAATAAAAAAACATGACACAGACTGTTTTGGCTACAGTATGTCACAAGTCCAAGATGCTGAGCTGCTTAAGCCACCTACATGTGCAACAAGGTCATTGTGGATGGAGGTCTGTGGGTCACTGATCCTGCACGGCTCCCCTGGCTCCCCTGCCTCCACCTGGGCCTCAGGGCTTGATGCTGCAGGCTTCCCATCGTGGTTCTGGAGGCCCGGGATGGGCCGCTCATCTGGGGAAGGGTGGTTCAGGATAGATGCCACACACAGCTCCACTTGGAAGTGCAAAAAGTTATTCCAGGAGTACTTGAAGAACAGATCCTATGGAGAGATAGGAAGACCGGAGTCAGTGTTGTGCAAGTGCATGCAAAACAGAACAAAAACCATAATGAGGGTGTGAAAGCTTAGACACATCCTAGTGTAAGCAATAGTAAACAAATATAAAAGGGAGATGTCAAATATGCAGTCAGGTCAGGCTGAGCATACCAGTAGTAGGTCCATGGTGGCAAGCTTGCAGAGCTCCTGGCAGACACTGGGGGCACTGGTCTGCAGCAGGGCGGCCACCAGCCGGG
>OMOT01027099.1:0-27199 GCA_900312575.1 Acanthochaenus luetkenii | reverse complement strand
TCTATTGTGTTTGTGCGCATATAACGCAGCTGATTCCGTGTCAGCCGCGGAATATGAATGTATTGATATGCAGCTTAAGCAGTAGCTGTGTGTGTGTGTGTGTGTGTGTGTGTGTGTGTGTGTGTGTGTGTACGACTGCATTGAAATGTCAACTTATTTTAGAATTGGTGGAGATGCATCATTTTTTCAGATGGACTTGTACAGAGAATAATAGAAATTTGAATGAGCCAATTATGTTTATTCGACATTATTTGAGGTATGGAAGTGTTAGGTATCTTATGTAAACCTCATTTGTCAATTTGTCCCCATTTGACTTCTGTCTGCTGTGTGTCTGCTGTGTGTGTGTTGGCCAAATGTAAGAAAGGAAACTTAACTAATGGTCACATGGACATGGTACCTTTGATGCCCCACTTCATTACATTACATACATTACAGCATTTAGCAGACGCTTTTATCCAAAGCGACTTACATATTACATTACATTAAGCGACTTACATGTCATACCGTTGGCGGAGGCAGCCATGCAAGGTACCAACCTGCTCAACGGGAGCAATTCGGGGTTAGGTGTCTTGCTCAAGGACACTACGACAGATTGTTCCCGGGAGGAGCTGGACTCGAACCGCCGACCCTGCAGTTGCGGGGCGGGAACTCTACCTCCTGAGCTACTGCCGCCTTCCTCTTCGGTTTACCACCACAGTGGGCAGTAATGGCTAAGAATGTTCACGGTGAGTCTGTCTGCCCTCTGCTATGTCATATTTAGTCAGTGTAGTAAAAATAACAACAGTATTTTTATATTTTCTTCTTTACATAATTATGTTCAAGACTTGTGTTAATAGGAATCCAGAGCCAGAAAGGAATGTGATATTTGCGTGGTTGTTCATTTCACAGGGGGTAAAGCATGTGGTACGATCAAGTCTCAACTGGAAGAGAAGCTGAACTCCATCAATGAGGTGTGTGGAACTGATGACGTGTTTTTAGGTCAACTCATCAGGTTACAGACATCAGTGACTTGCCTTTTGCAATGCGGCACTTTCCATACATATACATGAACTCAATGGCTCAATCCAAACACAACTGCTGCTATTACTACCACTACTAGTACTACTACTACTAACCTACCACTGCTGCTACTACTACTACTAGTACAACTACTACTACAGCTTGTACTACTATTACCTATTACTACTACTATTACCTATTACTACTACTAGTAGTATGACTACTACTACAACTAGTACAACTACTACTACTACTAGTATGACTACTACTACTACTGCTATTACTGCTACAACTACTACTACTACAGCTAGTACTACTATTACTACTACAACTAATAATAATAATAATAGTAATCATCATCATCATCATCATCATCAGTGCGGTAGGCACATATTTTCTCCATAATAAATATGACCTATCTTTTCCCTTTGGAACGCCCACCGTGCGTCACGAGGAGCTTTACTCTGAAAACCCCGGAAGACCGGAAACCGTATTGTGTCATTCAAGGAGTCGTAAACTAGACCAGCCTGCTAGTTAATGTATTAATATAAGGGTAAGTAAAAGTGTCTTTCTGTACGCTGTCGTGTTTACGTTTGAGATAATGATGTAACCTTAACTTACCTACATTAAGATGGTAGTTAAATATCACGAATTCCCGTATTAGCTAACGTTATACACGTTATTTAACGTGTTGACTAACGTTAGCCAGCATGCAAGTTAGCTAAGCTAACGCGAGCTGCCCAAGGTAAATGGACGGTTATTTACATTAAAATAAATGGCATGTTTAACGACCTTGAGATCATTATTTCAGTCGAACAGTTCATAACTTTAGTGTTTAGCGCTACTGGTTTCTAGCTAGCCAACGCTAACAAACGTTAAACGCTTCACGGTCCACCGCTGGCTTTGTTGTGTTTAGTCAGGAGGATGAGCAGCTCAGAAGAGGTGTCTTGGATATCCTGGTTCTGCGGACTCAGGGGCAACGAGTTCTTTTGTGAGGTCAGTCTGGAGTAACTTTCTCCCTGCTACGTCCTGAGGTCTCACGTTCACCTGCTTGTTCTGATGACATGTTGGTGTCATCTCTGACGTCCAGTTCACACACAACTTCTTCCTTCTACTGTTTTCTACTAACCTGCACCAGTCACTCAAGAAGCGCCTTAAAGACACATGTGAAGAAACACTTAAAACGACAAGACTGGGAATTGTGTGGCTAATGTCATGTTGGCATTAGTGTGTGACCCTGGGTTTGTCCCATAGGCACTTCTAATTTTTACTCTGTGCTTTCTTTGTTGGCAACATAGTCTTCTATTCCTATGTTACAGGTTGATGAGGACTACATACAGGACAAGTTTAACCTGACGGGTTTGAACGAACAGGTGCCCCATTATCGCCAGGCTCTGGACATGATCCTCGACCTGGAGCCAGGTGAGACCGTCAGGGAAGTAGCCATTCCCACTGGAAATGAGGTCGAGCGCTGTCATTGATTTAACTACTTCAATCACTTTCATTTGCCAGATGAGGAACTTGAAGACAACCCCAACCAGAGTGACTTGATAGAGCAGGCAGCAGAGATGCTCTACGGGCTCATTCATGCACGTTACATCCTCACAAACAGAGGCATTGCACAGATGGTAGGCTACATTACTGAATCGGTCTACGTTTCAAATTTAGTTAGCTATTTATCTCATTTCTAATGTGTATGTGCTCGATGACGAGCGTTGACAACGCTTTCTGAAATTGTCATTCTTGATAGTTGGAAAAATACCAACAAGGGGATTTTGGCTATTGCCCCAGAGTCTACTGTGAGAATCAGCCTATGCTTCCCATTGGTAAGTCTGACTGTTTACATTCCCTTCACATTAAACATATCCTCCCTTACATAAGAGCCATGCTCCACCTTTGAACTTTGGCAATGTTTATGAAGACTCCACTCTCTCTTGTCCTATGTAGGTTTGTCAGACATCCCAGGAGAAGCCATGGTGAAGCTTTATTGCCCAAAGTGCATGGATGTGTATACCCCGAAATCCTCCAGACACCACCATACAGACGGGGCCTATTTTGGGACAGGATTCCCCCACATGCTCTTCATGGTGCACCCAGAGTACCGTCCAAAGCGACCAGCCAACCAGTTTGTACCAAGGTTTGTTGGCTTTACTCTCTCACTTGTCATTGATTACATATCCTCTGTGTCTCACTGATATATATACAGTATCTCCAGAAAGTAATCTTTTCAGGAATTGAGCAAATCTGGTTTATCATCTTATTGTTGCTTGTATATCTTACTTTTGACAAATGAAACATAATAAAGACCATTACTACATTTTATAGCTCCTTCACTCTTTTGGAAGGCCTATTTGAATTTTAAGATTCTGCAGAATATCCAACCATAAACTCCCTGAATTGTCTCAGATGGTAGAATGGAGCAGATTTTTGGCTACTGATTACAATGGCCTCACCTTCTAATGTGCTATCTGCGTTGATGACTGTGATATTAATAAGAGACTTATTTGTGTTCCCTTTTTAAAGCTTCAACAAACACAAAATGATTGTATTTCATTGTTTTTTTTTAGGCTATATGGTTTCAAAATACACCCAATGGCTTATCAACTCCAACTTCAGGCTGCTTCAAGCTTCAAGAGCCCAGTGAAGACAATTCGCTAGAATTTGACCTTGACCAACACAGTGGATACAGAGACGTTTTTGCAGTTTACTTCTGGTTTGAAGCAATGGATTATGTAATCCCAATTAAGGCGTGTACAGAATGTTTATAGACACATTTAAGTCCACCCATTTCCTCATGTAGTAAAACAGTTACAATTAAGCAACTTTGGTTCTCCTGTGTTAAATGTCTCCCCATTATTATCCCCAAAGGATCCATCTCCTGATACAATGTTTTACCTGAACTGATGTCAAATCCTTTTCTATTCACATTTTAAAGGCCGTTTCTTCTTATTCAGAAAAATGACTAATTCAGTGAGTTGGTAGGTGTATAGCTTGCGCTGTGGCTTATATCAGTGATACGGTCAGTCATTACTTTTGAAAGAATGTTAATTGTGTTAAATCACATTTACCTGTGCTGCAGAACAAATGTTGGATTTGCTCCTCAGTGTGAGGGCATAATTTGTCAATAACGGCAACAGATGTATATATGAGGAACCCCATATTAGATTGAAAAGAATTACGTTTTCTGGAAGATGCATCTTCACTTGGTTTCCATTTCACTGTCAGTATCTGGTTTCATTGAATGAATGATTGTGCACCTGTAACACCAACATTTTCCTGATAATTCTCTACTTGAAGCTAATACTGTTTACATTATGATTCTATAATCTACAAACATTTTTAAAAAGTGTCTCAAGAGTTGTGATAATTATCCTGTTGATTGACTGGTTTCAAATATGCGGCAGCATCCACTATGAAATAAGTGAATGTCATTAAATATTTATTTCCTACAAAGATCTCATTCATAATTTTTTTATTCTAAGTGGTACGATTCACATAGACCCAGAGCCTGATAAAATGCAAAATAATGCATATTTTATTTTTTCATAAAAAGACAAGGATATGTCACCAAAAAAAATCAATATTTCCAATGTCTAAAAACTAGTTTTCTTCATGTGAAATTCTACGTTTTCCTTCTGGAGGGGGTTGTCCTTGTCCATGTAGCTACAATACCAAACGCTTATCCAAGTAAAAAAAAAAAGAGAAAAGTATTGCTACTAAATATGCCACTTAAAATGGTTTTCATATATTTTAAGCATTTCGTCTACGGAAAAATACAGGGTACAGCAAGTGAGAGCAATCTACTTTGTCTATGTGGTAAAAAGGCTTTACAAACTTGGTTAATAATGCAATATTTAACATTGTGACATCTTTAGTAGAAGCCTGGAAACTGGCTTGTGTTGAAACATCACAGTACAACGAATCACATGAAATAGTTCCTACTTTACAAATAAATTACTGTATAGTAGAACATGTAAAAATTGTGCCCCTATGAGAGAAAAGCCACATACACTGGGACAGCTGCCTTAACCTCTTACACATGGTTACTGTGACAGTCAAGCTTCATATTTACTGACCTCATTGGCTGAACAAAAATGTACATTTAAGTTAAGGATGGATATACATATTTGGACATTCCTCATACAATCATACGGAGGTCTGTAGTCTTACAAAGAATATCAAAACCTGAGATAAACAGACCAAAGCTTGTTAAACTTTTCATATCAACCAAATATACTCAAATCAATTACAAAGATATTAAATAAAAAGTAGGGCAGAGGGAAGCACTGTCATTTTTAAATTCTGAAAAGTTTGATATAGACTACTCAGTGGTGGATTACAAGAGGGAACGAATAAGACAACGATTCAAGGTGTCAGGCAAGACGGGTAAGGAGGTCTTTGATATGGACCACTCAAAATTCAGAGTAAACAACATCGTAACCTACCATTCAATAAGTAAATGGATATGAATAACTTAAAACCCTCAATTTATACAAATACTATAAAAGCATCAATTCTATAAAATAGGGAAACATTTCAAAATAGATACATTTTCAATTCAAACTTTACAATTGTGTGTAGGCTACTAGTACTTGGCTAGTGGGGGAAGAAAATACTTAGGATTTTGTTATTTTACCTGAGCAGTGAACAAAGCCACACTGTCCAATTTTGAGCGCAGAATATCTTCGTTTACACATGTTAATGTGACGTATGCCATTTCATTTCACAGAAAGTCTGTTCAATTAAAAAGACAACTAAACAAAAACAAAAAAGGAGTTCCCTTAAATATAGTCTTATGTTCCCCTAGCAGCACCGACGGAATACATGCGGAAAACGATGTCTAAACTAGGGTGAAAACAGTGCATTTGTATAAAATGAACAATGTAAAAACATTTAATAATTTTCAAATTAAGCTAGGAAAATAAAAGCGTTGAAGAGCAAATGAAAGGGAAATCACTCTTGAAAATTATGTTTTTTTTGTAACCAATAAAAATGTATTAACTAGGCTTTTTGAACACCAGGATGAGAAATAAGCATTTGATCAAGCACCGTGGAGCCTCTACCTACAATGAGCAGACCGACTGCAAAAAAAAAAGAGATTCTCTACTAAGACTTATCTAATCAGTCATCCACTAATTTGAGGTGCAGAGGTGGATCTATGAGATATGTTTTGAGTGTGTGGTAGATAGAGCTGGTCACTGTGTGACGTAGAGGTGGGTGGAGGTTTGCTGGTAGAAATGAAGGTGGCGATTCAGTTACATTGCTGACGCTCCGCCGTCATTCTCCTGGAAGACACGCATTTGGTGTACTTAGTTAGTCCTAATCTGAATTGGTAAAGACAAAATGAGGCTAGCGGCCAGTTGGATACTATAGTTACAACATCAGATGTTAACCCTCAATATTCTGTCCGTTGCTGTTATGTGTCAAGTGCAGAGGGTTATATAGATTTCTTTATCTGTACCTGGTCAAACTCAGAGTCCGCAGTTATGACAATTCTCTTCTCGACACGAGTCTCTGAAGATCCGCTTTTCACTACCTAGATAGAGCAAATACATTTCAATAAATGGTTATTAGAGAGGTTGGAGAGGCCCAAGACATAGAAAGCCAGAGAGATTGCACTGCTGACCTTGGAGATGTGAGTGGTAGTGGTGGTGACTGAGGTGCCACTAGTGGTTTCCGAGGTAATGGTCCGGGTGCTGGACAGAGTTGTGTCATCTTTGTCCCCGTCTGTCCCATCAACTGTCACCTGAGGAGAACATCAAACAAGGTTGACTCAGTAATTAGTATAATTAGGTATGGTGTCCCTGATCCTAGCCAGGGAAGGTGCAGTGCTGCCTCATGCTCAGCCTGGAGCCCCATGCCTGGTCCTCCCAGACCTGCTTACACTATAGTCGGCTTCTGCTGCCATCCCCTCCGTGCAAAATGATGGTGACAGATAGGGGGTTGTCTATAGCCAAGACAGATCTGGGCTGAGCAGGCGGTGGAGCCCCTACCTTTGAAGACTCATAGGTGATGGTCTTGGTAGCGACGATAGGGACCTCTGTGGTGGAGATGTCACTGGGTAGCGAGTTGGAGACAGCTGCGATGGTGACTGTCTGGGTCTGCACCAGAGGGGGCTGTGGATGGGAGCATAGCCCCATGAGTGACACCTCACACCTCTCACGGCAACCATGTTATTTCACACAATGCATTCCCTTCTAAGCCATTCCCCGTGTCAATCAATTCTCACCACAACAGTCCTTTCATCTGACCCGAGTTATTTATAAATTACCATTATTGGGATAAATAATGGCACTAATTGGCTACTTCCCTTCCCACCACCAGCTATTATGAAAGGAAAAGGGAAGCAGAAAATTACCGAGCCATAAGTGGATTGGACAGAGGATGGACGTGATGTCAGTGTGTCAGAAACGACATTGAGTGGGAGAGAAGAACGCACTAGCGCTACGGCGACCCATCACCATAGTTGAGAACTCGTCACACCACTATGCAACACCTCTGCAGCACACTGCGTTACATTCAAACATGCTGAAACAAACTACCATTACAGATGAAACTGAGCTTTGTTTTGCTAGTCCTAATGGTGCTGCAGAGGGGCGTGCAAGTGTGCCAGCGATGGAGTCACACAGAGGCCAAGCAGAGGGAGAATCAGCATCACCCCGAGGAAGTCGGCTACCTGGAAGCAGCGTATGACATGGGGACCACCGCTCATGAAATAGGAGGCTGGGGAAGATCCAACTATTCTCCCAGAGTGCTCCAACCCGGGATATGATGCTTCTTCCTCCCGCTCCTCCTTCAACTGGGTCTCATCTATAGCCATACTGGAGGGGTGGGAGGAGGGAGGCAGCTTTGCAATCTCCACCTCTACGATGGGCACCGAGGAGAGCTCAGAAAATACACCCTCTTCCTGATCACATGGCTCTGCCACATCTGGGGCATCATGGGCTTCAACACTATCAGGCTCACTCTTTCGGCTCACACTGGGACTGGGCATGCCTGAAAAGCCCAAATTGCTGCTGGTGTCCTCATGTGCAGCCTTAGCGTCTGAACCGTCCCATTTGGGACTAATGCACAAACTCTAAAAAAGACATAACATATAGTCACTGTATGATAATGAGTAGGTCATTTCCTACTGACATAGTATGTACAGTAATCTGCATTTACATACATTTATATAACGTTAAATATGTATGCATATGAGTTACATATATATGCATTTATGTATATAGTATGTATGTGCACTTAGTATCCACTTTGTCAGGTACACCTCCCCATTTACGTAAAAACAGCTGTTTGGCAAAACATTTGAATGGGCAAGACGCATGATATAAGCCACTTTAAACTTGGTATAATCGTCAGTGCCAGACATACAGAGTTTACAGAGATTGGTGTTAACGAAAACAAAAAAACATCCATTCAGTCGCAGTCCTGTGGCCGAAAGGTGGGCCACAAGTATGTAAACGGCATGAATCCATGGATCCAGCCTGCGTAGTGTCAACAGATCTATAGCCAGGTGGTGGTCTAATGTGGGGAACGTTTTCTTGGCACACATTAGGCTACTTATCACCAATTGAACACTGTTTGAATGCCACATCAGGTGTCTGAATGCTACACCAGGTGCATCCCTTCATGGACACGGTCTCTACTTTTTTAAATCGATACTTCCAGCAGCATAATGTGCCATGTCACAAATACTTTGTCTGAAGAACACCTTTGGGGTGAGCTGGATCGCAATATTTGCAGCATGAATATGCCGCCGAAAAGTCCGCAGGAACTAAGAGACGTTATCGAGTCAGGATGGACCGTTTGAAGCACCTTATTGGGTCTAGGCCTCAAACATTCAGGCTGGAGATAAAAGGGGGTCTTACCCAGTACTACACCTAGGTGTACCTAATTAAGTGTATACAGAGTGTGTAGTGCTTTCAGGTACGTACAAGCAGGAATGCCAAGCATGTGTCAGAATAGAATGCTTTTTTTGGTCTGGATTTTTTTTCAAGAGGGAGGGGATTGCAAACATGATGTGCCATCTGCACCACTCTCGGTAGATAGCCATGTACTAATACAGAATATGTATTAGTACTTGCGTCAATGAAACATCTGAAATTGAAATAACAAAATCCAGGCTCCATGAAGGGAACAAACATAAGCATAGGTGCTGTATATGGGATGCCTTTTATTCTTAAACTGATTGTCAAAAAGTCATGCAACAGGAATCTCTTGCAATTGCTACACAATGCCTTGCCAAATACTGGTGAAGGACAAAGAGGTTAATATGTAATACTACTATTAAGCTGCCTCAAGGTCTCCAATCACAGAAAATACGATGTACTGTGACAAAGAACAATGAAAAATTACCCAGTAACCAGACTTTATGGAAACGTCTCAGAAGATGTCAAGTCTTTGATTGCTGTTTTCAAGTGCTGAATTCATGTGTTTTCAGGAGCACGTGTATACATATATATAAAAACATCACAGTGTCACAGATCAGCTAATCCTAAGACAATGTCCTAAGACAACTGACGCCAGAACGTTACCTCAAAATGTGTATAAAAGCAGGTTGTATGTGATATGGACAAGACATAAGTCAAAAACCATCCAGATGAAAGCCAGGTGTGGAGAAATATTGGTAGATGTATCTATGTATTGTCCAACAGACATCACAGAAAATGCAAAAGAGAAGTGGTTTCATTATAATTTCCAGTCTTAACCAGTCTTTGGAGAACAGGTCTGTTTCTGTCTGGAGAAACCAAAGACATTCTGCAGTGACAAGCACAACGGGAGTGAAGGTCTAATTCCACAGAGGCCAGAAAAAAGGGGCGGCTTCTCAAGTAGAGCAGAGGAGGATGAGAAAGGAAGAATGCGACAGTGGTGTGTTGTAGAGGAGGCGGAGGAATGGAGAGGAGGAGAAGAGGAAGCTAGAGGTTGATGGGCAGATGACTGGGTGCGGTCTCCACGGCTCACACTCACACCTGTGCGGGACTTCCGCAGGGTCAGGACGGCCCCTCAGCTGCGTTTGGAGTAGAAGTCTAGGAGGGGGCCGCGCGGGAGGCGGGTGACAAACTGAGGGGGGAGGGGGAGGAGGGAAGAGAGATGAGAGATGAGAAGGAGGAATCTTGAAATGTCTGCAATGACCGGGAGTGAGCTGAAGTCTGAGTTGGGCAACAACGAATGTTATCAGGTCAGATTTGAATAGTATGGCAGAAGCCTTAAGTTGAACAGAAATTCGATTTTGATGATCATTATTCTTGTCTAGTGTTACCAGCACATGCATTTTAACATGCTTTTTTAATATAGTAGTATATTCACTTCACACTTCAAGCTTCGAAAGGGCAGAAGGTCATCCAGTACCTTATTTAAACAAGGGGTGCATTTTGTTTCCCCCCACTTTTTTATTTGGAAAACTCTCAGCTATAGTCAACTGTAAGAGTCAGTACAGCCAATCATATTCACTCTGATTGAAGCTCAAGCAGTATGACAAATTGGTTGGTAAATACTTTGAGCTCAAACAGTGACACTCAGAAAGAGACTCAAAACAAACGGGATGTACTCCAATCAGAATGAAATTAAATCAATCTCTTCTTTACAGACTCTGAAGGTGTCAGATGTGCTCTGTTTTGATTTGAGGTGTTGTGCATGGAGACATTAATCTGAAAGTGTCAAATCGGTTTCTATCCAAGCAGTTATGCTGCAGTTGATTGAATGTCACGCCAAAAAGGCAGACAGAATAAACCTGTATATTACAGTTGGTTATTGATGCGACCGCACCTGCACTAAGTGGGGGTAGTGATTCTAGTCTAGCCAATGAAAAGCTCTCATCTAATCATTACTACATTACTATTAACACCAGTAATTAGAATTATACTAGAATTAGAATTATAATAGAATCCTGTAATAATGACATTAGTGTTACTATAGGAGGAGCGGGGTACAGAGCTGACTGAGATAGTTGTGGTACATCTGTGAATGAGGCCATGTCTGTATACAGAGAAACAAACCCGAGCCTTGAGGAAAGTGAGCAGCATAAGGGTAAGAGCAGCGGGAAAAGAACGTGTACAAAGCAAAGAGCATGAAAGGTAGGAGGGAAAAGGCTCAGCAATGAGGGAGGAAGAGGAAGTCTGGTGAAATCCACATTCTGCTCAGTGTGAAAACGTGCAACAATTCAGCAGAGTGGTCTTCACTGGGTCATGCAGTAACCTTTCCACATCAGGTGTGTCGGTCATGCAATGCACATAAGGACACGTTAGGGCTCATCCGGTGGGTATAAGATGAACCAACTGGGTTCGCAGAGAGTGGAGAGCCTGTTCCAAAGACATCTCATCCACATCACTCTCAAAGGTGGAAGGACAGACACTATTCAACAAGTCCAACTGCATTCTTCATACACATGCATGTGTTGCATACCACATGCCATAACCTTGAATAGGTCTGCACATGCATACAAAATCTAATATGCTTAGAATATCAGAGCACCAAGAATGACAACTGGAGGAGTCTGATCCCCTCTAAAATCGTATTGATTTCTTCCATTTGTATCTTCGTCATGTACAAGAATCAGATCTTGTGGAGTTGTATGACAGTCCTCAAGGTTCAAGATGACACAGGATGCCACATAAACTAAAATAAGTGCAGTGGTGTTTTCCAATCCAATCCAATCATCTACACAGATGTAGTCAAAATGGAAAACATAGGATGAGATGGGGTATATAAAAATTCCATTTCAACTCAGTCAGTTCAGGTATTAATCAACTTCACGAGTTATTCATTTTTTGTTTTTATTCAAATAAAATTGTACTTGTTTACTCCATTTTCTGAACTGACGTAGGATAAAGCGACTATAGGGATTTGGTGTCAAGTGGCTGGTGTGGGAGACTTACCCCATCTGCACTGGGCAGAGGCTGACCATTGATACCCAGGGCGTGGAATGGAGAGTGTGTGGACAGGCGCTTGTCCCACTCACTAGGCCTGGGCTCCGGGACGGCTTCCATGAAGTTCCTCTTCAGCTCACTGATACTGGCATGATGCCTGAGCAGGTCCTCCTGAGGCTTATCGAACTCCTATATACAGGAATGGGGAGGGGAGAGAGAGAGAATTGGGTAGGGTGCGAGGGACGAGGGCGCCCAGAAATTTGAGCAAGGAGCCATATGGAGCAAGAAGGTAATAAGGGGAGGGAAGATAAGTGAGGGTGAGGGGAGATCCATGGATAGATAGTGGAGGTTGGATGGGGAGGGAAAGGGAAGGAATGAAATTAAAGGAATAGGGAGAGATGTTTGTGGTTGGGAGAGAGGGAGAGTATCAGACGGGAGAGAATAAGGAAAGGTGAGATAAATTAAAAAAACATGTCAGATCATGGTGCTTTTCTGCTGCTCTCATAAAATGTGTGTTGATTTATTGCAGATTAAATAAATAATTTCATCAAAGCAGAAGCAGGGTTACTGGGCTTTTCTAGACCTCTGAAAGGTAATGTTACTTAGAGCGGGCCAGAGCTCAATTGTTCTGGATAGATCATCGCACTAGATTCTCAACAGATTATCAGTGACTCCATTTCACGAAGCAAATTGGCAACTCTGGTTGTTGAGCCATGAGACCACAAACGGAGTCACAAGAGAAAGGATGTAGCTTAACGAGGAGTCAATGCCATGATTTACAAAAGTTGATTATGACCGATTATTTAGAGTTCTCGATTGGGTAGGGGGCGGGGCTATAAAGTATCACACAGCACAGCATTAAAGGGTCTATTTCATAGCATTAGGCTAGCAGTAAAAAACGTGTTGAAAACAGACTGCAAATCAAACAGCAGGAGAGGTGATGTTAGCAGACATCGTACAAGTTGTCATAGGTGCAGGACCAGCATGGACGGAGACCTGTCTGTTTTAATGGGGATGACAAAAGCAACACTGGTGTATTTTTGGCCACAACGTAACATCAAGTTGTTCTTTGAGGACTTGTTTAAATTAGTAGAGAGTGTGGCATTGATCGAAGTTACGCTGAATAGGAGTGTATCTTACTCCTTAAACAACTAAGTAATCACAACTTACTATAGTAAGTTAGATATCCATATAGAGCAACCTCATGCTAAGTGTTTATCGAAATGTAATTCATTTCATACATAACAGCAAAGATGTATGACTGGGCAGAACCGTTTCAATTTACATTCCTGCAGTCAAAAGCTTTGCTCTGTAGAACTGCACTACAGCCAAGTAAGATCATGAGAAGGAAGGGAGATGGAGAGGGAAGAGCAAAAAGCCGGAACAGGAGAATACTGATGATCTGGAAAAACTAAATAATTGATTTAAAATGGAGCCGTTTGTGAATCCTGAGTAGGAAACAACCTGGAAAAACACTTGATCTTATCAACCACATCTCAGGGCTGATCTTTAGGGAAAAGTTTACGGACGCTATGAGACGCAGCATCCTCACTTCCTTCCATATTAGTGCAAGTTTGTGTATACCTGGTCAAGTACAGGTCTCTGATCCATATCAAATACTTATTTGTCATAAGCTCAACAGCACTCTCCTGAAACAATTGATTGGGTTAGAGTTATATTGCCACACAAAAATAAAATCATAATCAAAGTACATAGCCAAGCAATTGCGCAAAAACTGTGAATCATGCCACAACGCAAGCGTGATAATGAACAGCAGCCAGTGAGCCAAAGAGCAAGAAAATACAGCTAGAGACTGAAATCTCCAGAAGGGATACAAACCTCCAACATTAAAAGGCTATGTCTGATATAAATTGAGTCACCCTCAATTTTCTTAGCTCTTTTCTGTGAGAAAATGAAAGAACAAAAAAAGGGTGGGTTTGTTTTAGTTTCCTTGTGTGACAGCAGCAAACCGCCACACCTTGGACATGCACTGACACTTCACAAAAAGTGCTAATACAGTAGACAAGAGGAGTGGAGAAGAATCTGCATGCAAAATAGTTGGTGACCATAGGGACAAAAGACAACACGTAACCACAGGTATGCTACCAAAGCATGGAACCTCTAGAAGACTGGCAGAGGATTTCTATTTTTAAAATGAGGGAGAAATAAGAAGTGGTAATGCAATAGAAACGTGATAAAACAGTTGTTACCATGTCCCATTTTAGTACAATGCATTTAATCCATCAGCATGCATGTGCATTCCAGGGTTTACTACAACAACAGCAAGCAATGAGAAGACACGAATGCCCTATAAACTTATACACTGCTAATATGTGTAAAATAAATGTCTTGAGGCAAGCGCAGTCATATTGACGTTATATTATTCTTTTAATACAAAACAACAATTACAGATACAGACTGCTCACACATATTCTGTCCATTCTCACATTTTCTATACATTAAAATATATGTGGATCGAACCTGATGTGGATGTCATTAAAGACCTAGCGGTATGGGAGCAGAACATGAGGAGAGGGTGAGATTAGTCTGTTGGATGAGAGGCTCGGTGTTATCGGAATGGGGACGGAGAGATGACTATGGAAACACGCCTGAAATACCAGGCGAAGAATCTGACCTTGCGCATTCGCACCGCCTCTGTGCTCGTCTCCTCAGACTGGTGTTAGCCCAGGGAGGAGAGAGAGGGACACATGTCAGCATCCTCTGCTTGTTGGCTTCAACATTCACAGCTTAGCCATAGTGGAAACCAGTGCTCTGAGGGGCGACATGCATGAGGCCAGTGTCTTGACACCAACCTGATGCTGAATGTCCCCATTGACGGTGGGTATCAGCGTAGAGGCTGCTTCTCTCTGGTCCCTCCCCACTGCTGGCTACAGCAGCAAGAGAGACACAGTTGACACTCAGGCACAGAGAGAAATCTCTGCTCTGTACACTTCAGCATCTTTTTTGATTTAATACTATATGAAGTATTTACATTCAAAGAGTTTCCATTAATTATAATAACAATACTCAGGTAATCATTAAGAGGGCAGGTTAATTAGCTGACTATTCTATTGCACTGGCACCAGCTATCCTAATAGACAGAAGGTCTACATTCATACAGTATATGACACTACCCTTTTTTTGAACATCTAATTTGACACTTTTATTGAAATGACGCGGCAAAAAGTATGTCAGAAGAGAGTAATTAGAGAGCTTAATACCTTGACCTTTGCCACGCCCTCGGTTTTTGAGGGCTCCACAGCTTCTACAGTGACCTCCAGCTTCCTTTCGTCCTGGCGGCTGGTCTTGATAGGAGTGGAGGTCTGGGGATGGTCTTGGGCCATGGGGATCCCCGCCTCTGCCAGGGCAGCCTGGGAGAAGACTGGGGCGCTGACTGGACGGGTGCCCCTGTGTGTACCGACCACTGGACAAAACAAAGATAAAATGGAAATGTGAATGAAAGGAAGTGTACTTCAGCACAGATGGTGGGGTACGATAGTGTGCATATTTGAGATAATCAAACCCTCTAAGGGGCAAAGTGCAGATAGCAACAGCTAAAAATAATAATCTGAATAACACTTGCATATGCATAAATGCAAACAGCCACACCATACTTACAGTCAGCCTCAAGCCTTGATGTGATCATACACAAGTGCACAGACTGCAGGAGCATACTATACCTTAATTGCTTAGTTCATTCTGATCTAAAATGACTAGCACACAGCAAAATGTGAGATGAGCCGGAAGCGAATATCCACAATGTGGAATGAGAGCAAAAGCATGGTTATTAGTTCTTGCTACCATCCAATGATGGACACAAAGGCAGATGTTGTTAGGCTGCAAAGAGCTAAAAAGCTCAACATGGTTGAGATGTTGAAATGTTGAGATAAAGAAAGCGTAATTTCTTCGGTATGCAAAACACAGCATGATGAGAGGTCCGTGAACAATGGTGAACATGTATTCCCATCTCTGGACAGTGGACACATCCTCCTCTGACGAGAAGTCAGGTTATATTACAAAAAGGCGGCAAAGTTGATGTTAGTATGCGTTCCATGGAGCCACAAGAAGCATGACCACGTGTGAGCTGTTCATCTGAAAGAAAAGACAAACCAGAACAGGCGAAAATACCTGACTCCTTGAGTTCAACATCTAGCAGAATAAACCAATCGTCATTGACATCTCTACGTGTTAGTGGACGTCTCTCCTCCAGGATCCTCTCCTCAAACAGTGGTCTCCTCTCTGGAATAGCAATCCTTGTTTTGGCCTCAATGGGTGGAACTTTGACCTCAGGGCTTACTTCAGAGTAGAACTGGATGCGCTCATGGACGGCAACTAGCACAAATACACAACCATTCTCAGGTGATACTGTGCAAATAAAACAGTGTACAAAATATCAAGACCACCTGCTCTTCCAGTGAAATAGACTGACCAGTTGAATTCAGATAATAGCTCAGATAAAAGACTGTCGGGTCTTGAGAAAAAAGCAGCGCAAATATTAGGAGGGTAGATCTAATGTTTTAGAATAATTTAACATTGAAAATCATACTCTGATTCAAAAAGAAAAGAACATTTGCTGTGCATTATTCCAAATTAAGTAAGTTGGTATTCATAAATAAACCACATATCTCGGATGATCCAAGAGAATGTCTAGCTCCTAAAGATGGTGATGGTACCTGATTTCTTAGGGGCCAAATCCAGGAGAATAAACCAATCATCTTCCACCTCGCTCAGTGGCTGAGGTGGTCTCTGCTGGAGGATCCTTTCCTGCTGCCATGTCTCCTCCACTATAGTAACTCTCTTCTGTGTTCTCTGTTCTACGGCTGCGAACCCTTTAGAGGGTCTTACCTCAGGATACATATGGACATGTTCAGCCACTGGGGCAGAGCACACAAAGAAAAATAAAGAAATGAATACAACTCATAATCAAGCACAGCCATTCACTGAAATACAGTAAGTTATTTATTCAATTTTAACACAGACAAACGCTGGCGGTGTTATGAGGTCACTGTTGGCAACTTTCTAGATTCTTCCGGAGCAGCTTTGGACGGTCAAAACCAATCATCTCCTTCCACTTTCTCTATCAGTGTTTGCCCCATTATGATTGCTTACTGATGTCTCTCCTCCACTATCACCTTCTCCTGTTGCCTAGTCTCCTCCACAGTTATGAATTTATGTGGTACCTGCTTAATAGCCTCTGTAGCTTCTGGGAGCACTGAAACAACCAAACAGCGACCATAAACCTAAATCAAATGTTCTCAAATTCCAATTATTGTAAATAAAATGTTTATTAATTTGTTTCTAAATCATCTCGTCTGGATAAAAAATTATAATACACGTGTAAAAAACTGGACCCACCATTAGTACCACTGACCATAATACAGACATGCGCAGCTCTAAAGCACATATCAGCACAGTGTTGTTCTCTCATCCATAGAGCCATGTTACCAAAAGAATAATGGGAAATCTTTAACGGATTCAAACAGCAACAGCCATAAAACAGTGGAATACCTGGTACTTTAGCGGCAACATCTAGTAGCACAAACCAGTCATCATCCACCTCTCTTGGTTGGACAGAGGACATCTCCACTAACACCGCAGCTGGTCTCACGTCTTCCACTAGGACATTTTGTTTTGGCTCAATGGCTGCCACCACATCCTGAATACGCTCAACCAAGGCAACTGACAGAAAAATATGGGTAATTAAAATTCTACGCAACCTCAACAATGGAAGCAACTGAAAATGGATGTAAGAATGTATTACTGATACAGCCATTTCAACTTAGAAGCATCAGCTAGTTTGTTTGCTAGCCATGTGTCACACACACACCACTTGAATAAGCCTTTTTAGCAGGGGCAGAGGTGAGTTTACAGGGAAGTGTACGGAGAACCTCCGGTAACGAAAGGTACCTGGTGGTATGACAACAGGCTTTTCACGGATGACGTCGAACAGGACAAACCAATCATCTCCTTCTTCTCTTTCTGACGGTGGTGCCATTCGGACCAGTCTAATTTCAGACAGACGTGTCTCATCTTGTCTGCTGTCCGCACCAATTACCGCCTTCTTCCACGTGCTAGTCTCTGCGGCTGTCACCTCAACCACAAAGGTCTTGCTCACTTCCTGAACAAGCTCAACAGGAGCAACTGGCACGGAGAGAGAGAGTCAAAGGAACTGAGGGACACTATACATATCCATGAAACAAACGTTAAGCTGGAAAGGAAAAGCAGGTCAAAAGCTGAATCAATGTAGCACTGGATATACAGTGAATGTGGCAACGGATGATGCATTTCTGGCTAGTTCTGGTGACAGGGGATGTACATGATGCCATAAAAGGTATACCTGGAGGTAGTACAACAGCCTCCTCACGCATAGCATCAAACAGCACAAACCAGTCATCATCTCTCTCGGGTAGCGGCAGGGAAGGCTGCTGTCTAATCTGCTCCAGCACAACCAGCTCTGGTTTCTGCTCTATAGTTTTTACTTCATTTACAGGAGGCTGGAAGACGTCTGGATGAACTTGGCTCTGTACTGCTAGAGAAACTGAAAATAACGGAATAGCGGAAATAACTCATATTTCGATTGGGCCAACAGCGGAAGCCAATTCTGATTAGTTTGCTTAACACATAACTAATTAATATTTGAAGTTAGGTTTATTTTGGTGTGATAGGATAGGGGGAAAGAACAGGACGTTTAGATAGTAGTGGGTACCTGGAGGTGAATAGGAAGCTTCTCTGGGAACAACATCCAGCAGCACAAACCAGTCGTCATCTCTCTCTGACACTGGCTGGGATATTTTCTGCCCTGGAATATTCTGCTTGTCCTCCTTCTGCACCATGATCTCTTCAACTATTACCTCCTCCCTGGACTCTACTGTTATCGCTTCAACCACAGTAGAAATGCTTTCTTCTGGATAAACCTGAACATACTCCTCCCTGGTAACTAATGACAGAGACAGAATCCTAAGACACTAGAACCCAAAAGGTGACAAATAAGCATGTAAGCGTTTATGGTGAATCTGAGGAGCAACGAGAAGCAACGCCGGGGGAATTCAGCAATACCTGGTGGCACAAATGATGGTTCTCTAGGGGGAACATCCAGTAGCACAAGCCAGTCATCTTCTATCTCTTTCACAGGCGGTGGCATTTCTTGCTTGTGACTCAGATCTTGTTTTATCTCTGTGTCTTCTACTACAACCTCCACTCTGGTTTCCCTCTGCTCGATTGTCGTCATTTCAACCAGAGGGACACGTTCTTCTGGGCGCACTTGAACACGCTCCACAAGAGCAACTAACACAAAAGAGATACCAATCCTCAGACACTACAAACTATAGATGTGCTTTAAGAATATGAACATGTGCAAAGCTTGTGATTTGGTGGAGCTGTGAAGCAGCGCGGGGGACTTCAGCAGTACCTGGTAGTACATAAGCCGTTTCCCTGGGAACAACATCCAGCAACACAAACCAGTCATCATCTCTTTCTCCGGCGGTCTGTGGTGGTGGGATTTCCGGTGCACGTCTCGCTTCCCCCTCGCTTAGTTTCATCTCTTCAACTACGATGTGCCTTTTCTCCTCAAATGTTGTCATTTCAATCTTTGAGGTGAAATGTTTGCCTGCGTCCACCCGAGCACGTTCCACCGTGGTAACTAATATGACGAGAGCGAAGAAATAGAATCCTTGAACATAGGAGGAAACACGCAGTTCTAAAGACTGACAGTATGGGTTTCTTTACAGGAAGGGATAGAAAGCTGATTGCAGAGGCATACTGTACCTGGTGGTTTAGAAACAGCCTGATACGGAGAGCGGACAAAAAGTATGAACCAGGCATCCTTGTGATCCTCAGCCTGACACCCCTCTGTAACTTCTCTCTCCGTTCTCTCCTCCAGTAACTCCGTCTTATGCCATATCTCTTTTTCCAACCTCTTCTCTAATATCAGACCAGGTAGTACCTGCTGCCCTTCCACATCTTTCTCTTGCTGCCATCTCTCTTCTACAATAGTAACTCTCTTCTTAGTTCTCTGCTCCACCCTTTGGAGCACCACTACAGAGGTGGTGCTGGTGGCACCCGAAGAGCCAGACCTCAACTTATCCTCAACCTCCTCTTGCCATTCCTTTTGTACCTGCTGTAGACTCTCTCTCAGTCCATCATCCTTCAGACTCTCATCGATCACTTCTTTCTCACTCTCCTCCAGCAGCTTGCTCTCTTCCTCCGCTTCTTCAGACAACAAGCTCTTTAAAAACACCTGTTTTATTTGCTCTTCCAATTCATCCACTTCATCCTGCTTAGTTGCCTCTATCTCCTTCACTGATCTTTCCACCACTGTCTCGACTATATTTTTGATTTGTTTTACCTCTTTCTCAGATAAATCTCGCTCTTCCTGTCTTATCTTAACTACTTCCTCTTTCCCCAATTCCTCTTCAATTGCTTCCTGGATTCTCTCTGCCACCTCGTCCACTTCCTGGAGCCTCTCCTCTAGAACCCTCACTTCCCTCAGCCTCTTTTCCAAAACCTCAACCTCTCTCAGCTGGTCTACTATGGTCATTGTTTCTTGTAGCCTCTCAATGACTTCCTCGTCGGTTTGTTCCTGCTCTGCCGCACTCACGCCTTGCTCATCCATCTCCTGGGGCTGGCGCTGGGCTGGGGGAGAGACTGGGAGGAGCAGAGTAGAGAGTACTCAGTAGAGTAAAACTATGAGAGGAACTAAAACAGGTTGCGTACTGAAAGCTGTTTAAAGTGCTTTCTCACTGGCTGTATCCATCACAACATGCTTTCACATCACACAGAAGGCTTGCTAGTCATATTTTCACACAAATACTGTATATTCCAAGTTTCACGATGAAACTCACATGGAGGTGTGTCGAGATGCTCAAACGAGGATATGGCGACGGTGCGGTCAAAGTACAGGAACCAGTCATCTTGCTGTTTCAGCACTGGCTGCAATAGCCTGTCCATAGAGCTCATTTTTGCATAGCTGAGCTTAGCTGACAACATCAGAGAAACAATACTGTAACTCTTTCATACCAGATGGGCATACACAGCTAATACAAGCTGCAAACAGCTAAAAACACAGGGTACAATAGCTCCTACATAAGCCTAGGTGTAGTGTACTGACCAGCATACCCAAAGCACATACTGGCCACAATAACTGACAATGAAATTCAGGGAAACAATCTTTGACAATCCCTCTCAAAGTAGAATAGTAGCTTACAGGTTCAGAATACCTTGTGGTGAACTGCTGAATTACACACAAAAAGGAACATGGATCAAATTGTGGATAGACACCAGCAAGTATTACAACGGCAGATACCTGGTTGTTTCTCATAATCAAAAGGTGGGACAGAAGGAGGACGACAATGGACCAGGACAAACCAATCGTCTTCCTTTCTCCCCTGCCGTTGCTCATCAGATGCCTGTCCCGGCCATGGCTGACTGACAGTCTGGGTGATGTTATGAGAGCCAGTCTGGCCAGTCTCAGTCTCCTGCCAGGTCACCGTGACTGTCTGAATAGACTGCCCCTCCTCCCAGGACTGTGTGAATGTCTGTACAGACTCCCCTCTGGCTGTAGAGAGATGACGAGGTGTGATGGCTGTTATTGTAATGGTTCTGCTGGAGAGATGAAGGTAACGCTTTGCAGTGCTTTAGGCGGGTTTCTGACCAAGCAAGATGCCAAGCAATTGTAAGGTACAATTGCACCAGACCACTGTGAGTCCAGTAAGCTGAGGTTAGTACAAAGCTGAATGGAAGATGGTGCAACATGCCTCTTTGATCTGTGTGGTCTACACATAAAATCCTTCAGAACAAGGACAGATGAGAAGGGCAAAACGTGGCCATTGATTTTTTTGGAGTCAGTCAAGATGTAGCACATAAATAGCTACAAGCATTGAGGCAACTGAAACTCGGTGTGCAACACACACAAAGCAGCAACTTCTTAAAAAGCAACACAAAAGAAGAAGGAAGAACAGCCATATCAAGATTGTAAATGCACATGTGTAGATATGCATGATGTGTAAATAAATTCAAATTGTTTCTGTCAAACCCCATAGTGACCAAAGTTACCCTGGGATCATGCCAGGGAAAGTACAACGTGGGTATCATCATCCATGGTTCACATTACCGTAGGTCACTGTCCTGATAAGTTAACCATCTGTGCTGCAGTAGAACGGCAATGTCTTCAAGGGTCACGGGTATGAAAGCAAATGAACCCGAGAGGACAGTTATGTTAAATGCAATAAGGCTGTTAGCAAGCTAGAAGTATGCCCAAAAAGCTCTGATGTGGCTCCACACAGTTCCTGGTACCTGACAGTTCTGGAGAAGGCGCTGGTTTGTCAGATTCCAGCATCAGGAACCAATCATCAACCTCAGACCTGTTTGAGACTGAGAGTTGTCGCAGGAAATAATCTCCAGCTGTAAGAGCGGGACAAGTTAGAGAGGAGATGATCTGGAGGCAGTGTATCTATTTACAGACATCAACCATCACAGATAAACGCACAATACAATGATACAACACACAAGATTGTACCAACACATGCTCACACACTTACACATACCTCCATCTAAGTTACGGGACAGCCTCTTGCTGGCAGAGCGTGTGAAGCGAGGGGCTGGGCGGTCGATCATGGAGCTGGCCTGGCGGGTCTGGGCCTGGGTGCGCCCGCTGTACCGGAACTTAGAGCCCAGGACAAGGAAGCGACGTGAAGAGGGGGGCTCTACTGTTGAAACCCTGTGGGACACACACACACACAACTTGAATTTTCAATCACCCACCATTTAATCAATTTGATGGAAAAATCTGTCTCAATGGGGGGTTCAGAGACCATCTCATCAAAGCGACAGCCCCACATACAGGGAGTTGAAGTCTGTGTTGTAAATTCCACTCAGGTCACGTGTGAATCAATATCACAATGCAAGTCATGTTGCATTCCTCGCAAATGGCCCACTCTGACCCCTGACTTATTGCGTAGAAAACAATTTTGAGGTTTAATTGAGCACATGGGTATGTGGCTTTTCCTCTGTGGTTAAACTGCAACATAGACAATATCTGAGAGGTTAAGCTGCAGAGACAAGTGAGCCAATTATCTAGGGGGATGAAGGACCTGAGAACAGCTTCTGTTGCCAGGCAGGGAAGCGCCGACCATTCAGGGTAGAGCAAGAGCGACCTGTTCTCACCTGAAGAATGTATGGTGTTCAATAGAAACCTTCCACAGCTTCTTAGAGGCTTTGTAGTTGGGCAGTCTGAAGCCAATTGTGCTCTCATACTGCTCTTGCTGTAGGTGAAGAAAATAATGCGTAAAGTGTAATTTAGGGTACACACTGGAATACCTGTTGATGACATAATTCAGCAACACAGCATGAAACATAACATATATCCCAGAGATAGGTTGAATTCACTTAGAATTCAATCAATTCGGAAAAATGATTTTCTTCTAAATAAATTAAATCCAACCTATTACGATATAATCGACAAGGTATTCTCTATCATTAACAAAAAAACCACAGTCTGAATTTAATGAACTAAAAGTGGATTAACCGCAGCCCTAATGACTGAGTGAAAAGATCCCCCAAAAAGGATAAATCAAAGACAGGAAAGACTGAACACATTAAATATTTAGATTTACCTCTGACGGTCGGATCTTGATGAAGAAGCTGCTGCGTTTGTAAGAGATCTTGAGCACTTTGGGCCAAGGGAAACGGTTGATCCTCAATTTGTCCTTGTAAACCATCAGACCACCTGAGCAAACCCCCAGCATAATGTCAACACCCTCCAGATCCTGCGTGCACACAAACAAAAACAAAAAGTTAACCGCATTTGCACACCATTTAACTGATTGTTTGCACTTACAGAAGATAGTCACTAGGAGGCAGGCTTTCCCACACTTTACATTTTTATCAATCTCCTGTTTTACTGAACAGGGGCTGATATCAATTTTGTCATTACATTCAGGATATTTCTGATGCTATACAAGCTTATTGTTACAACGCATTTAAAGAATTAAAGGAAGTCACTGTCAACACAGACGTAGGTGCTCCCAGATCTACTATGGTCCCTTCTCCGATAGCATTTCAGAATTTCCATAAAACCTTGCACCCACACAACATTAACCCAAACAGGTTACATAACTACACAAAACCCAACCTTGGCCTGATGCAGGTCCAATCCATACATGGCGAGTTTCTTGGCATTTTCCAGAAACAACATATCTGCTTGGGCTGGACTCATTGACCTGGACACACATAAAGAAGAGAAGGGTGAAAGAGCATTAACATCAGAGAAACATTTTATAGTCAAGATCATTTGAAGGGCTTTTGTCAAATCATCTATTCAAGCAGTTTGACAAACCCCAAACATGTAGAGGCCTCACAATTTGGATCTTCTGAATGGTTCTTACTCAAACCTGACAAAACTGAGCCTGTTTTTATCCATCAAGCCAATGATATGTGTTGACATCGCCATTAAGCTATTCGCACAACACAACGCAGTATATTACGCTGGTCCCCGTCCTTTCCCAGGACTTACCTGTATGTGCGGTGCAGCTCCATCACCTTATCCTCCAACTCTTTGCTCTGTCCAGGGGCCAGGCTCAGCTCCTTGACATAGTCCGCTCCGTGGAGCTCTGGGTCGTACTCTCCCAGCTCCGACTGGGCTGCGTAGGAGCCCAGCAGGGACAGCGTGACAAAGGAGCAGGGCAGGACGCCACTCATGATGTCCTTCCTCAGCTGGAGACACAGATAATACCTGTAGGAGGAGGGAGGAAAAAGAGGTTAACCAAAAAGGTATACTATACTGTTCTTCATCCGAGATAATACAGGATGTGATTGAGTCTGTAGTGACAAGAGGAGCATCCGCTGTGACGGCAGACCTGGTGAGGTCTTCAGTGAGCTGCGCTGGATCAGGGGGGTAGAACCTCACGTTGAATGTAAACTCATAGACGGCGCCTGAAACCTGTTTCCGGATCTCTTTGGTGGGGTCCAACCATGTCTACGGAGCACAAACATGGGATACAAATTAAACCCATCACAAACAATTTCTAAAACTAAAAACGACTGTGTGTGTCATGTAACATTTCTGATCATGCACTTGCACAGTGACTAGAATGAAGTAGGTGGAGCAGAAGAACCAGCCTACCTTGCTGGTTGGGGTTTCCCAGTTGGCCAGGCCAAAGTAATCTTTCTCTAACAGGTTGAGGTGGTCAAACACCTTTGTAACCAGTTCCTGGCCTTTAGCATGTTTCTGCACAAGAGAGAGAGAGACAGGTCAGTCCTCATAACCATATTCACGTTGCTCTTGAACTGGAATGATAGAACAGAAGAGAACAGAACGTGGGAAGTCTTACATCAAGCTCGCACTCAAACTGAGCGTTGTCCAATAGGGTGACTTTGCACTGCATGGTTTTCTGTCGTTTAGAGGGTTTAGCCTCGTCTGCTTTCTTCTCGGTCTTCTTGTCTTTTTTAAGCTTCTCTGTCTTTGTCTCCACCTTGGTCGTCTCTTCCTCTCTTTTGGCTTCTTCCTCCTGTTCTACTTGTTCCTCCTCTTTTTTCCCCGTGTCCTCCTTCTGCCCCTCTTCCACCACAGGCTCCTTGTTTATCTCAGCTTCCTCCTTGTGGTCCTCTTGAACAGGCTAATTGAGTGAACACAGACAATTGAAAAGCGTGTGAAGTAGATGACTTGCTTCACCTGGGAACAATGCGTACATTATGCTCTTACTAACCAACAAATGTGTTGCATGTAGTCCACTGCTGTTTAGATGGAACTCTAAATCGTATTTATTTTTTTGTCCAAGCTTTCACTTCTTTCACCAGCATAGTTACTTTCGCTGAGCAAGCAGCACGCACACTAAAAAATTCATCAGACATGGACCTGAAGCTGCAATAAAGCAGATCCGAGCCTTGTGCTCCTCTAGTACAATCCAATCTGCAGTATGAACCAGTACACAGGGGAGCTCTGTTTTTGGACTGCGTCTCTGGGTGAAATGACCACCAGTCTGCCAAAAAATGAGTCCAGTGGCCCAACCTTCGCCTACGCAATGATTACTCCTTTAGCTCCTTTGCTAATCTGTGTGCCGTTTACCCTAATGTCTCAAAGCCATGTTGACTTGAACCTATGCTGAATTTGATCCTCTGTCAAGCACACCCGTGATTAAGTCTAATATTTGTCCACGTCACACACTCACCTGAGCCTCCGCGCTGCTTATCGAGTGCTGATCTGGGGCCTGTTCAGTCTCCAGCTCGGTTTTAAGCTCAGGCTCTGGAGCAGCGATGGGCGCTTTCGCCTGCTCCTCAGTGGGCCCTTTCACCTTCTTCACCTCCTTTCCTTTATTCTTCCCCTTTCCTTTTTTCTTCCCTTTTTCGTCTTCCTGCTGCCCCTTTTCCTCTTTCTGTTCTACCTTTTCTTCTTTCTCTTTCCTCTTTTCCTCCTCTTTCTTGTTTGCTTTTTCTGTCTCTCTTGCCTTTTCCTCCTCTTTCTTCTTTGCTCTTTCTACCTCTCTTGCCTTTTCCTCTTCTTTCTTCTTTGCTTTTTCTGCCTCTTCCTCTTCTTTCTTCTTTGCTCTTTCTACCTCTCTTGCCTTTTCCTCTTCTTTCTTCTTTGCTTTTTCTGCCTCTCTTGCCTTTTCCTCTTCTTTCTTCTTTGCTTTCTCTTCTTCTCTTTTTTTTACTTTTTCTTCTTCCTCTGCTTTCCTCTTTGCTTTTTCTTCTTCCTTCTTCTTTGCTTTATCCTGTTTTTCTTTTTTCTTTGTCACCTTCTTGTCAATATTTTCGGCTTCTTTACTTTCCTTTCTTAATTCTGCCTCGTCTTTCACTTCAGCGGTCTCCTCCCGATCCCCTTCTTTTGTCTCTAATTTTTCCTCCCCCTTTTCTACTGTCTGCTGTGCCTTCTCCTCCTCTTTCTTCTTCACCTTTTCCTCTCCTTTTTCTTCCCCTTTGTTTTTCACTCTCTCCTCATCCTTTTCCTCTACTTTCTTCTTAGCTTCTTTCTTTTTCTTCTTACTGCCCTTCTTCTCAACTTTTTCTTCCTCTTTCTTCTTCTCCTCTTTTTGTTCCACTTTCACCTCCTCGCTCTTTTTCACTTCTTTTACCTCAGCTTTTTCTTCCTCTATTTTGGCCTCCTTCTCCCCCTCTACCTTTTCCTCCTCTCCCGTGTCTAATTTTTCCTCTTTATCCGCCTTTTCCTCCCTGGCGTTCTCTGCTTCAAACCCCTCTCCCTCTGAGCACTGTGAGCGGCGCTTGAGAAAGGAGGAGAAGAGGCGGGACAGGCCTTTGCCGGCAGAGGTCCGGGTACGGGGCTTCAGCTGCTCTTCCTCAGGGGAGGTAGCGCTGTCGGCAGGCCCAGGCTCGGAGGCTTGCTC